>JASANN010000233.1:2419505-2506827 GCA_031762395.1 Calameuta pygmaea | reverse complement strand
TTCCAGACTCGCCGCTACGATTTAGCACCATGATTTTGGTATCGCCTAAAACCGTAGCGTTGTGCATCTCCCTACTCCATCGCCGTTTTTTTATGTCCTAGGGTCCTCTAAGTGTATAGTATAATTCGTGATCTCCTCGATCAAGGTTTGTAGTATCGTAATGACTATTGCGAATATTTAATTGTATGAGTGGAGTTTAGGAATCGAGATGGGTAAGATTTCCTTCAATTTTATAACATAGAAGTAGGTATATTTATTACAGAGTTAAGCTCATATTAATGAAAACTGCAGCATTTCAGGCAGTCGAATATGTGAGATGTCACCGTCACTACAGTGAAGTACAGGAATCTAACCAAATACAATTGCTGATGTGAGTACTTAAGGACGAAAATATTTGGAAAGAGTGCTTTGCGCGCGATGCTGAGAATACTGACGTTTGGGAGGTATGAATTGAATTTGTGTTATTTTAAAGCGTTGCAGTCGAGTTGTGGAATTTGAAGCTTAAAAAGCAAAGACTCTGCATGTATTATAACAACTGTCTTTTTAAACCTTTATTTCAGTGTCATGGACCTTAGGTGACTGTTTTGTTGAATTAATACCTTTTAATTTATAGTATTTGATATAAGAACATATTTAATTAATGAATATCATACATACAATAATATCCATGTGCCTTAACATTTGCCTTTCTTTGTGTCAGGAAGTCCAAGAAGATAAGTAGTTGGTCGCATGAACGGCTCTTTGAATTATTTCAAGATTTGAAAAATACAAGTTTGGTGTACGAACAACAAGCAAAAGACTGTAGTAAAGTTATAGGACGTCAGACATGGTTTAAGGGGACAATGATCCACTGTCCTTGGTCCTTGTCAATGTGTACACGATGACAATGGAAATGCCATCACTCACAAACGAGCTTTTTGATGTAATTCATTCTGGACAAATATGTCCCATGCTTCCAAATAGATCTTGGGGGATTCACTGTGCAGAGATACCTGAAAAATGTATCGTGGTCAGTGAAGTTGTAATGCAACATGTGAATGACACTGGACTAGTACCGTTATACATTAAACAGGTACGTAAAGGCACATTTGACTTAATGCATATAGAAAGGATAATATTTGTATTTCTATTGATCTATTTCTTCATATTTCAGATTGTGTTCGACAGCAAATTAAATTTCGAGGTTTACTTCCTCAATTCTAGAATTGTTCTGAAAAACAGACCTTTTATCGGACAAACCGTGGCTGGCTTTGAGCATGTTGTAGCATACATAAATAGTTTGAAACTGTGTGCTGGAGGCCCTGATATAAGTCAGTACAGTAACATTAACCCAGAATGTGCTTATAAAGATCCGACAGATAAATGGAGGCACAATCTATGTACTTTAGAAATTTCTGGTGCTGAGGTTTGTGAATCCTGTCTTTCTCTGGAAGAAGTTTTTAAAAGACATGCGCAGCGTAACAAACCGTCAGCAAAATCTCGAAAAGTTGTGAAATCAGTGAAGAGGAAGCGAGTTATTTTTTAATTTTAATAAGAAGCTAGTTCTACATTGGAGAGAAAAAATTCTAGTACAACAGCACAATGTTTTCATTCGAATGATTGTCTTTGAACATGTTATAGTTAGAATCTGTTAAGCATACGAGAACATTAATAACAAAGCATAATAGCATAAAAATATATCAGACGAAATTATTAGGTTCTAAAAATCTTGTTTATAAATATGTACTCTATTCGGATTTAAGGTATTTTTTGTTTTTGCTTATTAAAAGGGGATATCGTTTGGTACGTACAATCGAAACAGGAATTATTATGATAACGTTAATTATCTATTGTATTATATATGTAAATAAAGTAAAATAATTTTGATTGAAAATGTTTTCAATAGCCTATGATTTTGCGACAATAATTATTAAGGAGGAATGTGATTGAATCAGATGTATACATTTGCATTCTATTATAATTTATTTTATATAAACATTTGATACAGTTTTAAAATTTTATTTGTAGAGTTTAGTTTCAGCAGTAGAATTAGAAGTAATTAGATTTTATAGAATAGAATATTTGGAGATAAATGGATCGAGCGACCAAGATTCAATATTCGGTTTGGCATGACATGATATAGTAATATTACTTGATTCATTGTAACCTTATCGTTGGATTCAAAGAAATATATTAATTCAGGAAAATACATAATGGTTATGTCCTTCGTTGCAGGATTTTAGAATGATAATCACCTAATGATATAGGATTCTGCATATTCATGATAAATCCATTACATCAAATAAATTATTTTAATTCCATCTTTAGTATACGTAACCAATTTTATCCTAAACCTGTTGAGTTACGGACCATTGGACTAATAAGTAGAGATGAAAAATATCGAATGAAAATGAATGAAGGCTTTTAAAAAATTATTTTATTTCATCCTTGTTTGTCATCATGATTCGAAAGTTTATGGTACGATAAAAAGAATGTCACTTATTCAAACCGATTTCATCCATACTTTGTAAAAATAACCGAAACGAATATTAAGAATTCTTTACTACAAATTCGAAAGGTTTCCATTTTATCGTGTTATTAAATATTAACGATACTGCTATTGGTATCTATATTATTAGAATGTCGAAATAAAAGTCTTACACTGGTAACCGTCATAGAGAGTCGATAGTTGGAGTATAAATGAGGAAGAAATAATAAAACAAAATGTCGAAACGTGGAGACATCTAATTCAACTTTCTCGGGTGAGTTGCATTGGTAATATAAGGCCATTCTTCAATTGCAACATTTGCATCAGATTTGCAATAGATAGAAAACAATTTACATACTTTGATCTATGGATTGCTTTAAAAAACAATAATTACCGACGCTAAAACTAATTATTTATTATAGAATGTCTTATCGTAAATATACAGTGAATATACATTTACGCTTGGCTACGAGAATATTCTCACGTTTTCTTACCTCGAAAATCGTCTTTTAAATTTCAATTGTCCTTCAACATAAACATCTTGCTAATTTTAATGATCTTCGTACCAATCGCTTATTACGTCATCGCTCCTATCTATTAATCATTTCTTACGGAAATGTTTTACGGTTTAAACGTGAGAATGTCATCACCGCCCAAGCATAGTACTACTAATTCGCATCATACATGGACTAGACTTGATTACTTATAATCAATAGTAGTTTCTTAATGCAACATTGCAAGGAAACGAAATTATGTAAAAGGAGATATAACAGCAAGAGACACAAACATAAATCTATTATCCTCGCTTGCAAGGCCTATAATTACACTTTGCCGGAAAAATGTTTATTATTATTTTCTCTTTATTAAATTTTCTATAACTTTATTTTCTTTACATTTCGTTACATTTTTTTGCATATTATATGCATAGACTTTCTGAGAAATGGTCAACACATTGAATACAACATTATTTTATGGCTGACAGTGGCCATCGAAGGATTCATGTAAACTGACTGGCCAAACCGGATGAATAGGTAGACATTATTGGTTCGTAAAATTATCGATGAGCAACGAGAGGATTCGATCGATCCTTTAATACAAAATCATAATTAGTAAAAAAAAAAAAAAGCCTGGACTTTCGTAATGGCTTTGCAAGCGAGTATACTCTCATCTAAAGTTATGGAAGGCTCATCTAGCTTTGCTAAACACCAATTACGTATACATAAATAGTGTATAAATTAATTAAGTACAAAAATTACAAACTTATTAACAAAATATTGGCAAGACTGGGTTTCAGCCGAATTAATAGGCTAACGATTTTTCCTTTTTTTTTTCTCATTTTTAACTTTCCATTTCTACCGAACGGAAAACGCGCCAAGAATGTTTTACTGTCCAAATAATAATATTGCTTTTTCGAATTTTCCCGTATACCTAATACGGATTGTAATTTCAATTTTATATTTTGTTTTTCATATCATTACGGTTCCCAATGTATTACGCCTGTTTGAGAAACCTCGAGATTTTATTTAATTTTCCGTTTCGAATCTCTCGTTTTAAAATAAAAAATTTACGCAGCGACTAAGAGTACTGTTTTCCCTCTATTTTTCTATTCTCGCAATTTTAATATTTTTTTTTTTTTCAAATAAACATGCTCGCAATGCATCCCTCGTGTACAGTGAGCTTGCTCGATATCGTGGAGATAAAAAAATAGGCCACCAGGTAAAAATGTCCTTTCGCCTAGGCCTCGCCAATGCATGATAGCTAGAAAAATGTCGTATTAAAAATGTATGCAGCATTTCGCGCGTTTATCGCTCCTTTAACACCATCCCATTACATCAATATGATATTATTGCTTCCACATTAATAAATATTACAACCAAGTACGTCTCTGACGATTTTTGTGTTTTAAATTACCTAACACATATCACAGAATACGTATTCCTCCTTTAGAAAATTATATAAAGCATAATATTTATGATACAGAAGATTCGTACATTATATAGAAATTCCATCAACGCGAAGGTCGCATGTGTGCGAAATACGCGTCAACGAGATACGTGTGAATGTTGCGCTTTCATTTGGAGTTAGGTACAAGAAATTTGTGCTCTCACTACTTGGAACTTAATATTTTTATAATACTCCCTCTCTTTCTCCCATATTCTCGTTTCTCTCTCACTCATTCTCTCATACGTACGCGAGATTAACTTACTAAACCTACCCTGCACATCATTAAGGTAATATCCAAGCAGCGATAGAATGATCGAAATTTTCAATTTCGCTAACCATCTCGCATCCCCTAGCTTCCACATAAGATAAATTAATATAACAGGTATGTCGTAATACGAATTGGATAAGGCATAATGAGTATCTTACAGTACTGTCTGAGATATTCTTATAGTTTAACCGATATTATCTGTATGGTACAATCGTGCACTCAGCGATTGGGCTCATCAATGAATCCACGCTCGAGACACCTGAAAATCAGAAATAGGAGTAGGTGTTAAGAACATGCATTTTTCCAATAATCCATTGACATTAAGTTCTCGTTCATTGGATATCTCACCTTGATCGACGAGATTAAACGGTGCCGAGGTAGCGAAGGGACTACTGGTTGAGCAGGGTGTTAGTCACCTCAGAGATGGACAACAAAGGACTCCCGGCGTCCGGTTTGGAATCTGCGGTGCAGCCGACCCCATTGTGGGTCCCGATGACCCCACCGCGTGATGATGCGGAGCATGGTATAAGACGCTGCTGTTGGTGCTGCTGTTGTCCGTTCCCATGGACATGGACATGCCCATGCCCATGCCCATGCCCATGCCTAGACCCAATCCCGTCCCCGCTTCCCCCGCAATTCCCGATGCCGACGGTGACGTGCTGCAACCGAAAGGACGTTCCTTCGTTACCAGATTAGAATTCCCACTCCGGCATAACGTCCTCATGAATTCTCGGTTTCTGGAGAACATTGCACAGACCGATAAATCCTGACGGATTCGAAGTAACTCGATGTCAATCAAATCATAATACAGGTATTGTAACGTTCAAGGAGAAAAAAGTGTCGTGCGTATAAACGGTTACTCAAAAAAATAATATAAAAAGATAAGAAATTATTTCTCGAAAGGCCCTGTTCTACCGGTAACCGTACACATGCAGAGTTTTCCAGTTTTGCTGCTCATAAAAAGATAGAACTGTTTTAAGGTCAGCCGGTCGCGAATAAAATAAAATTGGTGAGGTAGCGATGACACTCACTGGGGCGTGTGCCTTGGTGGTGCAGGGTGATGGTGGTAGGGATAGTACTGGTAGTGATGGTGATGTTGCACTCCTTGCCATACCTCGGAGCCCGCGTCCCCGTGTGCATGACCAGGATGAGAGTGAGGATATCCAGAGGTCGCATAATGACCAGCACCAGTTGGATACTGTGGATGCTGTTGATTCTTGGTGCGCGGCGGACTGCCCGCTGTTGTGGTAGCCTGCGAGTTGGGAGACACTTGCTTCCACTTGCAGTCGCCGTTGATGCTGTTCATTTCCGCGAGTGACTTGAGGGGATCACTTCCGGTTGAGACTTGGGCGTGTGTCGAGTGCGAGGAGTGCGTTGAATGCGGCGTGGGTGGGCTGTAGCTACCATTGTTTCTTGGCGGTGAACGCGACGGTGGCGCACCCCACATCAGGACAGTTTGTCGCGGTGCTTCGCTCCCGTAAACTTCGGGCTTGACGTCTTCCATTTTAGGGGTAAGTACACCATTGGCTGCGGTCACTGGAGAACTTCCGGCGGAATTGCTAGAAGACGCGCCTTCCAGGGAGTGTCGACTTCCGGCCCGGACCACGTTGATATCCGTTGGATGAATCGGAGCCGTTGCCACTGGACTGGCAGCGTAAGGGGAACCTACGCTACCAGGATTTCTGGTCTCGACGTAGCTGTACTTGGGCGACTCTGCTAGCTGCTGGCAGTAGAGTTTCTCTTCAGCCTTGCTGCTCAGCTGATGAGTATCGTAGGTGGGCAAGGAGACGTCTATGAAACCGTTGTAGGCTGTGGTTGTATGATACTCTGGATAATAAGAGCCCAGTGGCCGGTACTGGAAGAGATTCTCTGTGGCGGTGAGGTATCGGTTGTCCAAGGCGGTTGCTGGGTAGAGAGTCTGATGATAATTGCCAGTGTGGCCTATGTAGGTTGTCAATGACGGATCCGTCGTAGCCGCGACTGCCGTTGGTGCGTATGGTGTTGGATACATGGTGTTGAGATTGCTGTACGCTGCTGCGACCGCTGCGGCTGCACTGGTATCAGCTGTTAGATAGTCCACTGATGCTACCGTTGGTGTTGCTGGTGGCGACACGGACGACTGACTGGTTAGCTTGGTTCGTTTGCTCCGACACGTCGAGAGGAAGTCACGTAATTGGGTCTTGTAACGTCGGTTTACTCTTTGCGGTGTTGGTTGTGCCGGGAGGGTCGGTGTCATTGTTGATCCTGTCAAACTCTCGCTGTCTGAGAAGTAGCTGTTGGTCAAGCCCGCGTCCAGGTAGCTTACTTTGAAGTCCATAGTGCGCTTGCCCAAAAGATCTCGACCTTCCTCTTCCCTGGAATGGCACACGAATGGAACGTGAAGTGCGGTGTCTTTGTATTTATCGTGAAATTTTTTTTTAAACAGATTAAATACATACATTAGAGGTCTATGCGTGCTGATAACGAAATCTGGTTTGGAGTTCTTGTAAACGAGTCTTGAACTGGTCTGCAACCATTGCCAACCTCCGTCCTTCGTTTGAAACCTGTAAGCTATCATACCGGATGCGCCTGTTTTCAGAACTGCAAATTAAGGATTTGCCATTAGTGAATGCAAGTAGACATAACAAATTAAATAGATGCTTTGACGGATAACATTGGTAGAACTTACGTTCTTGATGTGCGCTTGCGACGTAGGCCAGATCATCGTAATGGACCAAGTCGTAGCCACCTAGATTAGCCAATTCAGCATCGGAATATCCCAAGAGCATTTTTCCACGCTGGTCCATTGACACTAACGCAAGATCAAGTTTGTGTTTGCTCTTGAACATCACTTCCTTTTGTGGTACTTCTAGCAATGACGGTGGCCCGAATGGTGTGCACAGTGCAAAGAGTGCCAAAGGTGGTTCTTCTGTTTTTCGATTTTGCCCGTGAAGCACTTTTACTCGTCCTCTGATATCCAAACGCTAAAATCAAAAGAAAGATACAATAATACATTTAGTGGATCAACAAAGACC
Source organism: Calameuta pygmaea (assembly GCA_031762395.1). Taxonomy (NCBI): domain Eukaryota; kingdom Metazoa; phylum Arthropoda; class Insecta; order Hymenoptera; family Cephidae; genus Calameuta; species Calameuta pygmaea. Next base: position 2,499,134 of record JASANN010000233.1, on the reverse strand, counting down.
TTTACTTGTTCGTAATTAGAGTAGCCATACGTCTGTAAGACTCCTGGAAGACTAAATGATCGGCGATCGTATTGCGCTTAAAGAAGAGGAAGAGGAAGAAATAGAAGAAGCGAACAAGATCAAGGGAAGTCAATCTTTTTTAAAGTCAACCAATAGGAAACCCAGCCATTTTCGCGGCAAGTAATATAAGAATCTCATGTAAATTTGTGTAAAAACACGATAGCCAGAAGTGGATATACATCTCGTAAAGTAGGATGCCGCCAAGAGGCAAACGGCGACGACCAGCGCCGTAAACCTTTTACGATTACAGTTTCATTTTCATAAACGTCAAAGCGGTCCCGTTTTTGTCTTCGCGAAACGCGCCGGAGTGTGACTGGCCCTTCTGGTCCCGAAGCCGGCATCGTGCTTAGTTATGTCTTGCGTCTTACGTTCGACAAGATAGTTCTGTGTTTGCTGTAAGATAATTAGTGTTTTGCCATCCACATCTCAGCATCCACCAGGAGCGACTCTGGTTTTGTTCGCCAATTGATTTACACACATTGCACGGGGTTTCTTAACGAATTAAATGAGATGAAGTAGGTGCTTAAAAATTTCAAGATCATTTTCTATCCTGACAACCGTTCCAATATATCCAATCTTTTTAGCAATGGTCTACCCCCTGATGAACTTCAGAGTCTCTGGCGTCTAGGATACAAGGACGTATTAGTACCTTGACTCGAGTAGAAGACGAAAGTGCCGAAGGCAGGGAATTAATTAAAGACTCCGAGGTGGTAATGGAATTAGCGTGCGAGGTACGGCGCGAAATCGTTGAGCACGCATCTCGCGCACTCCTCGATACTTTGCCTAGTGGAGTACCGATGCTACGTCACAATGAAGGATGCACGAAAGTCTTCCGTGAGTCTGTTTTTAGCCTACTAGCGGACAGCACGAAACTCTTCGGTCGGAACTATCACACTCGCGTGACTCCGTAACGAGTAACCGGCCGATGAATGAACGTAGAGTCGGTATATTTTCTAATGGAGGAAGCGAGGGGGGACGGTAGATATTCCTGGTACGGAAGCGCCAATGTCACCAGCCAGTAAGTATATCGGGTAGATATGGGAATCGGTTCTGCGCGTTGAGACGAAGAAGAAGAAGCCGAGAAGCGGGCGGATGCGCGGAGGGGTGGGAAAAAAGTAATTACTCCAGTGGAGCCCAGGAGACAGGCAGAAGTGACTTCTGCTCTTTTATGACAGTGAAATTATTAATTACTGTTTTGTATGCCGGCACTCTGCTGCTGCGAGTGTGGAGAACATTCCGAGTGAAGCGATGGGGATGCTGGGAGGCAAGACACTGTACGTTCGATGCTCGTTGTAGCGCAGCGGCTTTATTGTAATTACCTCTTGCGTTTACCAGTAATCTTCTCAAGATACTGGTTATACATTGTACGTATCTACACGGTGAGAGGAAAATAAAGGGAATGTCGAAGGATGCATTTTATTCGCGTCAGGGAGTCTTGGGTACTTCGCATAGTTTACCTAGGTTCGTGAACTTACCAGAAAGCCGGAAGTGTTGTCGAGTAGACACCGGAAACGCACTGTGAAACTGCGCTCGAGTAGATGACTGTGCTGAGGTGAAAGGGCATCGTGAAGTGGAAGGTTTGCACTTTCGGCCGGTAGAAAGGAATTCCACATCAATTGTCTTTGAAGCTCTTCGCGATCTTCGCTGTGTACTAGTTCGTATACACTCTGATGGACTATGTCAGACTGAAATGGAAAGGTAAATATAGAAAATAATGGTAGAAAGTGAATCGATAAGTTTGTGTGCTAAAGGTTTAATAGGTCGTAGGTTCGTGTGTTGATGCGGGGGATAGTTGACGTTTTAGAGGGTAATATGGGATCGACTCGAGGGCGGCACTGCCGAATTGGCGTTAAATTGTTATCGTGTCAGCAGAGTGGCGCAGTGGAAGCGTGCTGGGCCCATAACCCAGAGGTCCGTGGATCGAAACCACGCTCTGCTAGTAATATTTCTTTTTTCATACCTAGGGGTGTTTATTTCTTAAGTGCACTGGGGGGTAGCTACCCCAAAAATTGTATACCCAACCTTTACGACAGCAGAGTGGCGCAGTGGAAGCGTGCTGGGCCCATAACCCAGAGGTCCGTGGATCGAAACCACGCTCTGCTAGAATACTTTTTTTTTTTCACAAGAATTTATGTTTGTGGTAAGCATTTATTGAATATTACATTTGAATGAAATTTGGTTCAGCAAGCTGTAAAAAATATTTTTTTTTAATATTTATTGCAGTCCTATCGTAACATCTTATACGTGTCATGATTTTTTATTCATAAATAAATTCAAACAAAAATTCAGTATAGTGATAAAATATTTTGCCAGCTTATATACTGTTATTTTTAAAAGCCCTTCATACAAAAGCAGAGTGGCGCAGTGGAAGCGTGCTGGGCCCATAACCCAGAGGTCCGTGGATCGAAACCATGCTCTGCTATTTTCCATAAATTTTACATTTTGCATTCCTTCATTACGTGTTCCAACCATTCGTGCATCGCAAGACCAGTAATTCTCGAGAGAACGAGAGGAAGAATGAAAAAAAAAACCGTAATCTTTCACAATTAATCGACAAAGACCGTAAGTATTCCATCGGCGTATTTCGCATTGCCTTCGCTTCAAAATAAAAGAACTTACCTTAACGAATTATTGACAAAATGCAAAACTACAATGAGTAGTAGTAATTTAAATAAAAACATGCACCGTTAATAGAAAAATTAAATCTTTTTCGCGAATGCATTTTATCCAGATACAAGACGTCTTGGCACACCCTATATAAAAGAATGCATTCCCAGAAATATCAAATATCATATTCAACGTGAATTTCATGATCTGTGTACTCCTGATACGCTAATTTTAACATTCGCTCAGAAGCTGTCCCCATTATTAATTATTCATGGCCACTGGCACGACTCTGGCAACCATAACCAGTTACTAATGGCAGTAATAGCAACCAATTCGATCCAGCATCCAAAGGATATAAAGTGCCTGCTTCTCCTGTATGGACTCTTATCGAGTATTATTCCAATGGGGTTGATCTTGTTCATTGACTGACTTATCTTCGATCCCTGGTATATTAGTGTCGACAAAAAACATTAAAACTTCCACGAGCAAGTTCAAAGACGCTTAACGGTCCAAAATGGATTTGTTAAGCGTGATAAACTATGTCGAACACGTGAATACGTATGTTTCGTTCTGTCGCGCAAGACGTCACTCGATCAGATATTGGATAAATAATGTCTCAGCCTCGCACGACCGTACGACACTCGTTCGCAGCGCTCGAACGGCTTGGCGCTTCAGGTTCGAGCAGCTGTGCTCTCGATTGCGTTTCAAATTTATGTGTAAACTAAAAAATAAGTTTTGTGATTTCGAGAAAAATATAATTGCACACGGATCAAGGGCACGATCCTATAGCAAATTTAATTCAGGAAAAAAATTAAATGATTGACCATTCGCGCCATCAAACACTCTATGTCTCTTTCTCTTGCACATCTAAGTTTCGATAGGTCTGTCTCTCTCGTACTCATTGCACTGAAAAACGATCAAAATCTAAGGAACTACAATGTCCTCGACCGTATAGTTATTTCTGACCTACCGTTAGCAGACGCCAAACGCATTAAACCCGAATCCATATGCATATGTATGGTTCTTATAAATTAATTGGAAAATACTGATTCATCCTTCGTGACAACTGGCTGTGTGAAGTTCCAATAAATGCACGAGACTTTCATAAAGAATTCCCGTAACGGTGGACAGGGTTAGGTATCAAGAATGGGCATGGACCGTCTCCACGGGGTCCAATGAATTCTAGCGTTTCGTTGCCAGCGGCTAACTGCCTCGACGCATCCCCGCTGTGCACACCGATGGTAACTGCACGGTACATTTGTTTGCTCTAATTTTAATTAAAGTTAATACATGATTTTCGAGGTAATCGGCCCGAGCGAGCAAAGCGATAGCCGGAAAGCCATACGTCATCCGGTACTCCAGGTCGATTCTTTCGCATGGGTATTGGCTTTGCTTTTTTTTTTCATTTTTTTACATTTTTTTATTGTCCTTATAACTATCGATTTTCGTCTCGTTATAGCTCGACGTATGTATATACGTATGACGATGCAGCTTGATGCAGTGCAGTGGCTTAATATCCCTGTCCTAATCATTCATGGTTAATGGAAGCCGATTGTAGCCTGCAGGGCGAATTCGTACTGCTCGACAAAGCTGCATCCATTTATAGTATCAGCCTGATAAATTAATAATGAATTGTGTCGCGTTGAGCGAATGAAGAAAAAAAAAACATTGTTATTTGTTAGAACGGGTCGAATTGCAAATTGAACGTGGGGTTCACGTTGAGATTAAAGTTACAGACCCATGATTAGAACGTATGGTAATTGTTTGTCGTCACGTACCTACGCATAATGTCCCTCCAATCTGACTGATCGTTCTCATTAGCTAAGCTAATCACAAATTATATTTTAATTACTTGGCGATACAGGGTCTCGACTTACCATGAAGTTGACTTGACTAGCATATAATTGTATGGTCACGTGTTTCCCGTTAATTCATCAACAAGAAAACAATAGGAATTCCATAAAAATTTTAAAACGTGTATCTCCGCACGAATTAGCGAAAGCAAAAGAAAAAAGAAACTGATTTAGCTACCATTAAAAATATTTCTCTCGCCCTGACGTCGGTGGGCGATATCAAGATTCGTCTTCCTGGCCTGCGAAACCGTTTCTCTTGCTATTGCTCGTTTAAATAATCTTGAAACATGCGTTCACGGACGTAGCCGGCCAACTCATGGATGGCTTTACGATCGACTCTCGTCGTTAATTAAGAGCTTGTAATTATTTAGTGGAGACGCTAGCGCACCCCCGCCGGCAACGAGCCAACCTTACTCTCCCTCGGTCGACTTGATTTACACTCTCGCGAAGAATGCGTCGGCTCGCTTTGCTCCATTTTATATTTCGTTTTGACTTGCGCCGCACTTCGTCTTCGCCAAACCTGTCGAACTCTGCCTGGATTGCGATCACCGAGAATTTTCCGCATTTCGAATATTTTTTTTTTCTTCGAACTTAAACATATCGGCAGGCAATCGATCGGCAAGGGTCGCATTTGTGATTTTCGAAACTTCAGACGAAAGTTACTCCGAGCCAGAGAGTAGATCGGTTAGGATCAAAGAGGCTGTACAAATTGAAGCAAATCAGGTGGGTAATAATAATTAATCCACAGAGAGCATTAATATCGTACAAGGCCCACATATCATTGCATCAAGGGTACAGGGCTTTTTCGATGTTGAGCTCTCAATTACGTGCAAGAATTATGAAGCTGGAACGTAGCTAAGGATAAGCAAGTAAAGGGCGAGAGACAAGAGTGCCCTGGGCTGCCCGATTGTGTCTTCATTAGCGGCTATTAATTGTCAAAATCTGCCACATAATTCAATTCGAATTCACCCACTTGGTATTCTCTTACGTTCCCGTCTAGAGAAATACGACTTTTGACAATTTTATACGCGTACGCGTATGTGATATATAACTGATAAGAATAATCGTGTGGATGAATTCTTGCTGTTCCGCTACATACGTTATCTCCCTGACAATTACAACTAAGGATACTCAATCATTATTTCCACATACACATATATGTATATCCCTTGCACACGTGTATCCCAAGGCTCGCATGACAAGTAAATAAAGGAGAGAAGCCTAATCGCACGATAATTCATACGATCGTCCATGGCTGATAAGTAAATAAACGTAATCGTTAAATATAATTCACTATCAACCTTATCACTGAACGCTATCGCACGCAGTATAACACAGCGGCATGCGTATATTTGTGAATTATGGTTAAAGAATTTTACGTAGCAAGGGAGAGAGTGGAAGGGGATGCGTCTCTCATGGGTAGGGTCAGAGGTCATCGTACGGTTTTCCAACTTGAATTTAAACCCAGGATAAACCGACCCTTCTCCTTTCCTCGACTTCCGTGGTCGCACACACAAAGGGGCGTTAGAAACCAAGCCATAGGCCGGACGATAACTACCCTTTGACCTTTGCCCTAAGTTATTACTTTTATCCAGGTAAAACTTCAAGATATATAAAAGGTCCCCCCCTCACCCGAGCCGCTGAACATTCAATCGACACTATCTGCCCAATTAAGCCATGCTAACTCCTGACGATCGCGCCACCACAATCGCCACCCCTTTCTCAACGTTTTCCCTTATTAACTTTTTTTTCTCCCCTTTTCTTTGTATAATCTCGCGTGAGATACGAAACTGGCTGTCGCGAGAGGAGTGTAAATTACGGCTGACATTGTTTCTTGATGCTGTCACTAGGGGGGGGGGGGGGGGGGTCTCTCTTCAATGCATCACACTGAACGGTGTCGATAGGATATCAGCAGTAACAGAAGCCGTGAATCTCACATGGGAAATGATAAATTAAAAAGGCAACAGTTTTCGATTTCGAATATTATACAACCATCCCCCTGCTACAACAAGCATAGTGTTGATAACGATACTCAAGTTTAATATCGAACTTGAAATCTACAAGCATTTTCAGTATGTACAATACGTTACAATGGACAATCACTGGCGCCGGTTGATGTGCGCGTAAACACACAGAGCAAACTTAACAAACATGGCGTGACTGTCGGTTTCTGGGGATGAGAAAAAAAAGGGGAGAAAGAGAGAGAGAGAGAGAGAGAGAGAGATACGTAGATCAAGCAGATTCTAAGCAAGCTAGTTTTAAAAGGGCGTAAGTAGAGAACAACCATGGCTTTGCTCCGACACTCCTCCTATTACCCCCGAGGTTAAATAACGCTCTATCGTTCCAGAACACACAGGGGTGTGTTTGCAAGACTGGCTCGTGGCATGTATGTACCTGATTTTACGTCCATATTTTATCTAACGTCGCCGTTCGATACCAACCGAGGGATGAGTCGACGTACAGGGCATTGGAGGGGGGTAAAGAAAAGTGATAAATCATTTAAGGGTCCGTCATGGCTATTCGTCGTTCCTCTACATTCACCCTGAATTTCTTCAGAAACTTTTTACCCTCCACCGTACTACTTTCTCCCTGATTTTTTTTTTTTCATGTCTCCATAGGCTGCACGATATCGTTAAGCGATCTATGCAATCGGGTTACGTAACACAAGCTTTATGTATCTCGCGGCACATTAATCGGTATTAATTTTACGTTGACTCACCTGATGGAAACCCAGGTAGCTTTCTATGCTGTGGGTGGCGAAGAAAACCTCACCGTCGCAAGTCAGTATTAGCAGGAACCCGTTAAGTGCCTGTAAAAAAAAAAAGAAAAATTTCCATAGGTTAAATTCGATCGTGAAATATTGTACTTCGCGATCGATCGTCATGTCGAATGGCTGTTAATTAACAATCTAAAAGTATTTAATGCAATGTTTGCGATGGTCTGCTCGAAACGTTCGCGCGAACTTTTCCCATTTATCTCGAAAGCGATACAGCTAAGTAGCAAACGAGCATGGCAACTCGAGAGTGCAACGTTTGATGGCAACCAAAATATCCGCTCTAGTTTAAACAGCCTTCGACTACTATTGACTAGTATAGCAGGAAGAGTAGCCATTTAAACGTAGCTCGCTCCGTTTCGAGCTCTAAATGTATTGTTTTGTTTTATTTCGCTAGGAGCTCCTCCGTACCAGGCACGCCAAGGCAGCCTTTATTGTTCTGAAATATGGTGAGACGAGTGGGCTGTGTTATATCGTTTTATAAGGCCATATTTTTTCTGGCCCGCATATCCCACTGGTGTCTGCCACATTTTTTAAACGCTCCATGCGGACTTGTCTTATTGCACGGAAGTCGTATACTCATCTCTACGATTTACGTGGCGCGACGCCTTTGAGAGTCTGAAAAATCGTACGTTAAAGATGCACCTTCTCCGTGCGAAATTCAGTCTAGATACGAGAGCAGCTTCTGTCTGGATTAGAAGAGCGGGTGGGCTGGTTATTCATATTGCCAGGGGATAAAGATCAGCTCATCGGTGACGGTGACACAAAATGGAAACCTTGGAGACGACCGCATGCGCGGATGCTGCGCTTTGGTTGGCTGATGTCGACGGGGGGTGAAACTCGGGGTGCGTCGATACAGATGTGCGCCAGAGTGAGTGTTCGATTCACCCTTGGTCTCAGCCTTTTTGTCCCCCTGAAAGCTTTGTGAAGTCTGATTCGAAAGATTCAACTCCTCCTACGAGGTTCAGGGGGGGGGGGGGGGGGGGATGGATGAAAGTCTCGAGGAAAATGGCTCCCCGTTAAACTACCAGGTGTACAAAAAATTATAGACAGTTTTTATACAAATTTTGTATAATACATATATATATATACTGCATATAATAAATTCATTATACCTGTGGAAATAGAAACGTAAAAATTATTAGTAAAGTAATGGATGATAAGTTCTAACCATATATTCTTTTCACACGGGATTAGGGGGGTTAGGTTATGTCAAGGTACACACGGTATTTTCATATTCCTGCTTATAACAAGGCTGGCACGCTTAGGATCGTATTAGCACGTTCAGATAATCATAAATTCTTTGGGCTCACGTCTATAAGAAAAATTTGATAAGCCTTCTCAAGATCCCAAAGATAAGCCTATGCGTAAGCAAAGTACGAAGACTTTGAATTGGTCAGTAGTCCAGTCGCGTGCTACCTGGTTTCACGTGTATTCGCGTGTTCCATCGAAGCGTGAGCTCTTAATACCCGACCTTCTTCCATCCTGACTCTCCTGGGTTCGTGGGTTCGTTGTCCCAATAAAGCTTCACGCGAAATTTCCACGTTCCAGTGCACATGCAAGTGCGAGATGAAGTCACGAATCGAACACGTAAGGGTGAACAGGTAGGATCGATTCAGGGCGCGCGGTAAAGAAAACGTCCGAGACAGAGAACACTCTTATCACGTCGACCAACGAACAATAACTTGAATCTGATAAACGAGAGATTTCAGTGGCGTGAACTTAATTCGCATTGTTATGGAACCGTCCCTGATATCACGGACCTAGGACATAATGATGCAACTGATAAATATAAATTTCTACATTGCACAGTTACGTTGGCTATTCGATGGACCCTTCCTCGCGCACTCAATTCCTACCTTAAGATTTGTCGTGTCAAGTGATCGCTCGCGATTACTAGAAAACACCCAGGCGACGCTGGCACGCGACAACCCGACATATATACATTGCGTAACGGAAAGACGACAAGAAAGATGCGTGCGAAGTCGTGCGTGCCTCGTGAAGGGGTGCGTGGCTCATCCAATGCGACAGCTTCACCTGCAACTTCGGCAGTCATGCATATGTCCAGCGATAACGCTTTGCACTCAGACGTCAAGGAGCGACGTGCGCGTCGATCTGACAAACGGCCGATACATTATCGCTAGAGCGTTTATTCGTAACGTTAATGCACGCGTTTCTTCCATTCGCTTGGTTGGTCGCTGCTAGCCAAAAGTTATTCATTCGACGAACCCCCGTCCGGTCGGTAATCCTTATATGATTTGAATGCTTGAAAATTAAATAAAAATTTAAGGAAAGTCGTGGTATTAGTTTTTGGACTTTCTAGATTGCTTCGAAGTATAATAGTTGGTTGAAAATCTAGCATAAGTCGTACAGTTTAATGGCAGGCAGAAGCAGGCAGAGGCAGGCAGAAGGTAGGAGCCAGTCTGGCGATATATAAGGTATAAGAGAGGGTAAGAGAGGGTCGACGTGGTATCTAAGGGAGGAAAGGAGCTCACGATCAATACGGGAAGGACTAGCGGTGCCAGACCAAGGCGAGCCCCGTCGTCCACTAACCTAACCTGATATCATCCCAACCCCATCCCATGCAGCAACCCAACCTACGCTTACCTTACTTACCTTTGACTCAGCCCTCGGCACTGACTCACCCCTCTCTAACGTTCGGCGCCATGTTTCGGTCCTCCTTGATTTCGGCGAAGTTCGCCTGCGCTTCTTGGCGACGCGCTGGACGACCTTCGGGGGGGTCTCTTAGGTTAGAGTCTTTTTTTGGTTACTTGATTTAACGGGAGAAAAATAGATTATGGAGCTGACCTGTTCCTATGGCCTGTATTATTTTTTGGCTTGTCGATCGTGCTGCACACTCTATCGGGATAGCATTGTTCTCTATTGTTCGTTCCTGGTAGATGCATCTCCTGTCCCTGGTCGTTTGATTGAATTTCGAAATAATTCATTTTCTATGTCGAAGATACTTTTTCTTCTCTCGCCTGAGAGATTGCCTATGTTGTCTCATGTAGGGAGCAATCAGCCTGGAAGCAGAAGGCACGACCAGCGGACCAGACATGCAACCATCAGCAACAAGTAAGACCTTATAGCATGGGAATAACTTGGTCGCTCGCTAGCTCGCCAAGTTACTACGTCACTGAATTCACTTAAGTCGAGACTTGCTTACTCGTTCGCTCACACGGAGACGTGATCTAAATTGCCTGGCACACGAATACGAGTACAATACGGGAGTGTTATAACTGGGATAGCCATTCCGAAATTTTCTTTCGTCCTTCTCTTGTCGAGAAACGCCCTTGGCTGAGGCTCCTCCATATCCAGATCGGAAATTAGAAAATAACCTATGCGCCACGTTGTCATGGAATTTCAAATATGTAGATTCGTTTCGATAACGAACGAACAGCCAGGTCTCTGGTACCAAAATATATGTAAAATGGGGAAACCTGGAGTGCAAAGGGTTAATGCAGTATTTATTGCGCATGCAAGACAGGTATATTTCGTATTTGTCGGGAAAAAAAATACTTTTTCAATCGTTGCGATTTGAAATTGCAAGCTAGGACTCTGCGCGAATTAACGAAATTATGATGTGGTACCGTCCAGCGTAATAAATTAATAACTGTAGGCAATAAAAATAGCGTCAAACAGTAAAAATCGTAATTATGATTCTTTTCAGCTATTTGATATACTTTGATAATGGAATTGAAATATCAGAGTATTATTATCTATCCGACACGAGCTATACTCCGTTTTGAGGTGAAAAGTGTACTTGATGTGGTAAAAGAAATGCAATTCTGGACGCTGCGCAAGGAAGGTGTATGATAAGAACGTAGGATCTATTTTTTCTCTCCATTTTCAAGGTTACACTCATTTTCAGAATGCCTAAACGGAACAGACATCGTATTTAATAAATATAAGGAAGGAAATTAAGGTATCTAAGTCCTGAAAAAAATGATTAATTTTTTTTGGAAGAAATACATTTTCCCACCTGTGACGTTATAATTCAAGATATATACAATGTGGATAGGGAAGAGCCTTAATGCTTTATATATCGCTAGAGCTCGTTAAAGTCCACTGAATAACAATCCCTGAAAATCACCGGGACAACACGGGTTTATGGTCATAATGTAGTAATCCTCCCTCCCCCCCCCCCCCCTTTTCTCTTTCAACTCTACAGGTTTAATTTCCTATCTGATTATAGGTTGGAATAGTTGGACGTTATTTATGACTAAGAAAAATCTGTTCGTAAAGTTCAGTTACACAAATGCTATGTCACGATGATTTCCCCCCTCCCCTGCCCCACACACAAAACTATCCTTTTTTTATATGGATACTGTAATTTGTTCGACTCAGGAACAGAGAAAACCAGTTTTAAATCCTTAAATTGGCTAAATAATTATGCTTCATTTCGCAAATAAGTCTCCGTAGAGACTGTCAAAAATTGCCGTAGCCGATGGTATTTCACATCGTCTTGGCGGGGTATTGGTAAAAGTTTTCAACTAGCAATAATCGCACCTCGGACGAACCTCATTGGTTACGATATCGCCACTGCGCAAAGCTAAAGATCCTTATTTCGGTATTGGTTATATCAAAGGTAGGACCATCCTCTTACATAGGGAAACAGTGACGCGGTTCGCCACCTGTCGGATATTTTCCGAACGTCCCAGCGTAGCCAATACGCGACAAGCGCATTATTTTCATGAAACTAGTACTAAATTTACAGCCTAATTAGGACAATAGCAGCAGTGTATTCCCGAGGCTAGAATAAAAATACGTAATTCCATTCTCCCTAATAAATAATATACTAGAGTACTTTCATTCTGTTCTATCTTCCATATCCTTTCTCCATTGTAGTTGGGAGTCAGATCGGATCGCACGTGATATAATACAATTTTTATAAACCCCACTAATTCAGTACCTCCGTATTAAATCCCTATTAAAATGTACTGAAATCAGTCAGATTATTTTTTTCTGCTTCGCGTTAATGCTCATACAGACATTAAATCGTTACCAAGGTTACGTAAAGTGATTGTACATACAAAATAAAAAGTGTCTGGAGGTCATGCAACTATGTTGCGTTACGTTACAAATTTAACAACCGTATGTGCAGTAATATTTTTTTAATACAGAATACACGTCGCATACCGAAGAAAGATTTTAGCGAATGGATAAGACGAATAATAGAAGCTCGCGTTGATCAATAGAACTGCCTATGAAAAGAATGAGCTCTAACACTGAATGAACTCTATATAAACTTTTCCACGATTCTTTTAGGGCATCGTGTTGCTCAATCCGCATGACCGAGGCTCAACATTAATAACAATCAAAATCTTAACGTGGCATGGATGTATGTCCGCCGTTAGTATAAAACCACAGGCTAATGACCGAAGAGAGCAAATAAAAAGTCGTGTCAAGAAATAGGTAAATAGATGAGCTTATTATAAAATCATTAAGGTCAGGCAAGGGCCTTAAGGACGCCAGTGGCGTCGAGAGCCATCGGGTCTGTAAGAAGTTCGTTCTAATTTCAAAGGATCATTTTTCGTCTCTACCCATTCTCGTCCCACGTTAGGACTATAAGTTTCTCCGGCTCACAGTAAAACTTGAATTTCTAAGATAAAGCCGCGCTTTGTCGAGTCTTGTGCAGTTAGTGACAAAACTGGCGAACCTGTAATACATATTTGGTATAGTGTCCCAGCATCTATATGCATATAAGGCAATCCATCAAGCATCCAAAGACTGTCGGTAACGACCTCGGGAAGGAACCGAACGTACCTCTGTCTATTGATTTATGGAAATCAAGGGTCGCTTCGAGTCGGAGTTCAACCCGCTTCGATTCTGGGTATAAATAATTTGCGTTCCCTGCAGCAAACTTCACATCTCTCCCAATACATCTAAAACTCCCGGACTCCGTCGAAGTCCACGTGCATCTTGCGATCCCCCATAAACCTTACGGACGCTCATAGTAAATCTGCTTTACGACAAGACGGCGACCGACCGACCACCAGGGCAATTTGGGTACCGTCAAAATTAGTTGGTGCAATCATATTTTTATATTCTCCCCAATTATACCGGGCGATACGAATTGGAAAATGGATCCTTTTATGTTCTTGACGGTAGGGCGACATCTGTCCGTCCTTTGAAATACTTATACGGCGGCACAGGTATACTGCTAGAATCCATATAGAAATATGGATGCGTTTAAGAGGCAAGAAAGAATGCCTTTGATAAAGTCGTCAAAGTTTCCTGCGGAGAATCAGGCTTCGCTTACAGGGATCCACAAGGCAAGGTAATTAACGAACCAATAATTAATAACGGCGTGCTATAGATGCCGGCAGGTTTCGATCCTGGTTTACGTCTGCTTCATCGGGATTATATGTAAGACGTGTATGCACCTAAAACGCAGCTACGAGAGTGTAATAGCATCGCATGATGCAGCGCCATTAATCGGCGTACCCTTCCATACTTTGGACGAATAGACACCTTGTACGCTTCGGTTCATAGCCGGTTCATCATCTCGATATCTCTCTCGGGATGATTTAATTTTACCAGGCTTTCCGCGGCGGCGCGGACGCCGCGTGCCGCGTATCTCTACTCACGCTCCGCTGTATTCTAATAAATTCACTACAGGAACTGCTACAAGAGTAATTAAGAAATTAACGAAGGACATTGATTACGCGTGTCCACGCGATGCTCTTTAAAGGACACGTGACGATCAAATAACATAATAATATCAATTTAAATGCATAGCCAAATCTTTTAGAGCCATTAGAAAATCCCTTTATCGGCATAAGAATCGATAGACAGCGCGGTTCAAAGTGTAACGAATCAATCAATCGCGGAGTCAGTGGGAATCTCAATTATCGGCCGTTTAACCAAGCCAACACTACCACCACCCTTACGCAACTGTATAGATTCCCTACTGAGCCGCTGACAGCTCATTCGTACCAGGCTTCGCTAGTTGATCGCTATCGGTCCAGGCTTATCCCCTTCTGACGGCCAATCGGATCGCTTACATGACGAACCGATCCAATCATAGCTGCCTCGTTCATAGTTAGGGGAAGTCCCGCGCACTGCTGGATAGACAAGAGACGCTTCATCAAGTGTCCGATTCCTGTTCCGATCCATCCATCCAACCGTTCGAATGTCCATCGATCAATGAGAATAACCAGTGATGGTAGGGAGATTGGGTCAGAGATGGATGGAATAGACCAGTACTGATCAGCCTGTTAAAATGAGACAAATTGATCGACTTGCCAACGTATAGCCTCTCGACCTGCCGAATCACCTTGCGAGCGCGAATATTCAAATCGCCCTTACGAACTAGTGGATTATGTCTGAGCTTCTTGTCATTCCTGTTATCAATTGCGATACAATTTCTTTCTGTCACCCATATATCTTATCTTAAATACACCTTAGTAATTTTCGCCATATTTCATTGACTCACCTGTAGGAACATTTCGCCGTCGAGATGATGGTGATCGTAGGCAGCCAGTGCTGCCAATTCTCTCGCCCGATAATGCGAGTCGTGATGTGAATTCTCCTCCTTATCCTTGTGCATTACCACTGTAACAGAATCCGAATAAAGGTATCTTGAGTCACCGTATTCTCTTCGGGAATAACAGTAGCAAATAAAAGCTTACGCGTAACACGGTTTGTATACAATCAAATATAAATTAGTACTGTACCCTTTTTTTTTTGCACACGCGAAAATCCCGTGTCGATATATACACACTATTTTCTTGCAGGAGCAAATCGTCCCGGCGATTCAAGGGGGATACGCAAGGTTTACGAGTTACAGTATATTACACATATGTAGTATACAATAGGTACATAGGTTGCATATGCTCTGTGTATATTTCACTAGAGCTATAGGGTCTATGCCCGTGTTCCTATAACTGCTGTAATCACAATCAATTTTATGATTTCTTTACGTTCAGATATTAACCGGACTGAGTTGGTTTCTTATCGCAGGAGTACGAGCTATGAAAGAATTTATGACAGCCACCCTTACATAATATTTACAAGGGATTCTCAGCGGTGGTTTAAAAGCTCTATAAGGGGGGTGGGGTTGGGGGGGGAGGAAGGAAAAAGTCGAATAAGAAAGCCATTAGTTCTCTGATATCAGGGTGGTACAAGATTATCGAGGAAGCAGTTGAAAATCGATGGGCGGTTTTACAACAAACGAAAAAAAGTAGTAACATTTTATTTCATAACTCGCGATCCTCGAGCCGAATTGACTATAACTTTCCTAGTGGGCAAAGAACACAAACGTGTATTTATCGTAACGGTTCTATGAGTCTAACCGCATGTTAAACCAGACAATTTGCTTGGTATATTTATTATATGGATATTCGAATCCACGCCTATGATTGTATCTTTATAAAACAGTCGAGTGAAATCCTTTGTTCTTAAACTGGGGTACAAGCTGAAGGATCTTTCGAGAAACCGGGACAACTTAAAACTGACTGGTTTATTATTTAGTAGCCCCAGTGGTCCCGTATGTTCTAATTACGCCGTGCATATTAAACAGGTCGAAGGCAGGTGTACGAAACTGTTACAGATCAGGAGAATATTATAGGGGTCTAAAAGGTAAATGTCACGTGCATCCGGTCGAATTTAATGCCTGGATCTCTTAACGATCTTCATCGATGTCTTTATCGGGTGATACGAAGAAACAGTCAAATCGCGATGTCAAGGGTCGTGCGAATATTATGGATATGCTTTTATATTATTAAATCAGCATCATTGATCTCGCTAGGTACAGTCGAGAGTTTAATATATATATATATACATGTATATATATATATATATATATTAATGTATATGATTGCTTTTGGTAATTAGCAAGGCTCTCAATGCGAATGCGTACACGAGCGTCCGTGGTTTCGTACGAAGTACTTAGCGTCGAGGTGTATCCATGCGTGTGCGAGGATGGGCAGCACGTCGACGCTCGCGCTCGTAAAGAGTCGCACGCAATGCCGAGGAGCACGCGTGTGCCACGCGACCCTTCGGGCCATCATCGCCGTCAAACAGGATATACGAACGTATGTACCATCGTCATTGGGGTAAAGACTGGATGACTCTACTGGGTTTCCTTTACGGATGGATGCTGATCAGCTTTCTGGCAATGAGCTCCTGACTTGGTGTCCGTGACTAATGTTTCCCGAAACCTGGGGTAGGATACTTGTGGGAATTAGAAGTTGAAGGTCGTCATAGCAAAGTGTGGGAGGACTGAAAGGGGTCAAGTTTAGAAACGATTAGGGTACTTGCGTAGATAAGACGAGGTCGAGTATGGAATTTTTGATATTAGAATTTATTTTCGCCAGAGGCAAGACTCGGTATTCGAATTGAATTATTGGGGTGGACCTAATCGTGCTAATCGGATATTTGTATCGAATTCCATTTCCGGTTGGAGGGATGCATGCGAGATGAAGAAACGTGGGAGGTGTAACGCGATGAAAACAGAACAAAGACCAATAGGATGAATAAGAGGGGTTGTGGCGTGCCTGTGAACAATGTGAACTTCTTGGCACGTGTCTTGGCTATGTGTACTCAGCCTTATCTCTTCATCCGTACATTATTTTTCTCTTTCTCCTTAGTCTTCTGTAACGAACCAATCCGGTCAGGCAGCTACAGCAGGCACGAGGCTCAAGTTGTTTTGGTGATTACTTGTTTCATAGAGACCAGTTCTTTGGGACTGATGTGCCGTCTGAAGTTAGCTAGTATATTTTATTAATATGCCAGAACCATCTTCAGGTTGTACTTTAACATTGAGCAATCCCGAACGACTGTCAGGACGGTGGACCTTCTTGTCTTGGGGAATGTATGCCCTTGGCACAGGCCTGGTATCTTATTAAGAGCATCAAGGAAGAAAGAGATTCCACGGGATTTGATCTTCGGTATGGAGCTGCGCCAAACGAGTGTATATACGTAGTTCATTATTTAACCATTACTTATCGTTTATATAGACATCGGCCGAGTACAAATAATGACTGCGCAGTTTCGCTCTAAACCGAAGCCCTTCCTTCCTTTATGGGATGACTCGTGCTTTACGCACCCATCGGCTCCGTTGGTCGGCTGCTCAAAACGATCTAAGTGAATGGTTAACTAAGTGATTATCTTGTGGTTACACAATCGATCATTAATTAATGGATTGTCAGTCAAACGTCCTATTCGGACAGACCAGGTGCCCGTCGATCGGGGACACGAAACAATTTTCATTTACGTGAGGGAGTTTAACCCGGGAATTATAGCCATTACAGGATAAGCGCTACCGAACGTGCTATATAGGTATACTTATATAGGGATGTATTTGTTGTTTTACGCGTGTCCCGGACTTGTTATATCGACGCAAATTTCAAGCTGCTTAATCAGTACCGTTTTCTCCGTGGGATATTTCTACCAGCGTATATGTATACATTGAATGTACCTAAGGCGTTGATCTCGCGATTCTCTGAACGACCTTAACGGACATCGTCCACTTGCTGAGTCAGAAGTGCACTGGCTAAGGTGCAGCTCGAGCCAGCATAGGAAGTGAATATTAAAGATTGAACGCGAGGCGTGTAGATTAGAGCTCTAATATACTCGTTCCTTCTAGACCGGCGGCTCGAGAGGCCGATTGTGTCGCAGAAACGAATAGCTAGAACGATAAGCCCAACAAACTGCATTTCGTCAGGTCAGCTGGTTACTTTTTCTAGTGCTTTGAATTGTACATTGCGATTGTTGCGATAGTGCATGGTAAATTGTGCTGACAGAAAGAATTGAATATTTTGCACACCCTATATAGCTCCTTGGCACTGGCTATGCTTTCTATGTCTCTTGGTACAGTTTTAACGATTACTACCAAAAGGGGTACTCGCAAAATATCCGATTTCGTAATATATTCGGGAACAAATAGTAGCCGGAGATATCAGAGTCGCCCAATCGTTTCTCAGGCACAAAGGTAAAGGCTAGAATGTTTGGTATGCTGTGTATAGTAGCGTTCGTAAAATCCGTGCACAGTGAGATTATGGCGTATCCGTTGGTACCAGCAACGGCTACCCCACAGTTCTACTTCGCTAACGTCTGAAATCTCGAAAAAGAAAGCGTGGCCAACGTAATTTAGAAGGAAAAAAGCGCAATTGTGCCGCACCGCTTTAGATAGCAGTAACATTAGGGAGGCCCGTTAAGGAACGCATTTATATAAACGACGCAAGATTATAGAGGGGAGCCTTTCTCCGTGTTCCTCAAAGTATCCCAGAACGTTCTCGGGCATTGCCATTGTTGCTCCGGCTTCGTAAAACAGTTTCGACATTCTTTCTGAAACCAATGAAACGCGATTAAGGGTACCACTCTTCCAGTTATCCAAGGCAAGGACATTAAAGTGGCGTAACTCCCGTGAAAAAAAAAAATAATAATAATATACGCTTTTTACATGGCCATATAATTGATAATGGACCGCGCCGACTTCGGGCAGATCCCGTGACACCGGTGTTATCGTGTAAAAAGTTATTACGTGATCGATAAAAAATTTTCGAATGCATCGAGTAAATTTCATTCAAATAGACCAATATATATGTATAGGCACTCTCGAAATACTTTATACTCCGACTATGCTAATGCAGTAAGCATATGCCTAGACGGCAGTATGATTACAGACGATGGCAGGTTATGGCAGAAGATGGCGGCTGATTCCGAGCGCACTTGCAGCGGATGGGGGTGCCGGCGCAAGGGCAATTTGCCAATATTACGTTCGCCCTAAGTCTGGCTCGGAGCTCTGTCATTGGCAGTGATCTGATTCCGTGGAAATTAATAGGGGAAATACAGCTTCGTCGGGACTTCGTAAGCGGCATGGGGCAGGTACTAATTTCATTGGTTATCGACATCGAGGATCTCACGATAGGGTCTATATGCATTTCTTAATAACCTTTCGATCGACCTCGTACAAACTGGACTAGCCACGTAAGAAGGATCTACCGTAAGTTACAAAATTACTTAAAAAATTCATAAAGCAAAAAAAACCCATACGTCATCCTACGCGAGTCTCGTGCTTCTGGCTTTTCAGAATGAAAAATGTTTTTGCAAATAAATTGGAGCCCAATTTGTATATTTCACGTGGTAATGGGGCAATTCTAAAGGTGTCCGTGATACGTAGGGCGAGACTCTCGGTGTGCAGTGTACGAGCCGGTGTAATGCACGGCCGGACATTCGATACAGCAAGCAGGCCAAGGGTTTTTAACGCTCGGCTACTCGTAGACCACGAAGGAAAGAAGTAATTCCACGAGTAATCTTTCGCGCTCGATTCCGAAACACGTATGGTAACTACGTACGTAAGTACGTACGTACAGCAGTGGGCACTGTATAAAGTAATCCGTCAGCGAGAAGTGGGGTGATAATGCATGAGTGAGGCAGCCCCGCCCTATCCCTGTAACCGCGATAAAATCTCTCATTACGCAACGAAGCGGACCCTCTGCCGCGAGTCTGTTATCCTTAGACAGGTACTCTAATAAACCATGTATATGTGGAAATTTCCTTTTGCCTCGCTACCATTTGAATATTTGAGACGGTTCCGACGCCGACCGCCGACTGCCGACGCCATTCTCGCTATGCTTGACCGTTGCTCGCGATATATGTGTATTTTATATATAACCGGTGCCGGCTATGTACACGACACGCTTTACTGGCCCAAATGTAAAATTTCATTTTGTTAATTCACCCCCTTTTACTTTATGATCTCTTATACGGCACTGGGAAACGCTAAAGCCTTTTACCAAGGGTCGCCACTGAGGTCTGCTTGGATTTCGAGCTTTCTTTTTTTTTTATATTCCTTAAGTGGGTATTAGCTGTCTATGTTAATTTGATAGTAGGATCTTGTGGCGTTAGGCTTCATGTACTTTGATATGTAAGTAACTACTGAGAAATGGGCTGATATAATCTATGAAATATTCATGGGGCTTACGTTAGGCACTTTTTTGATACATGTGTATTGGTCAGTAGGTATTGATGTAATGCAGTACTAATGTACATCGGTATCTGACTTAGGACTTGAAACAGCACCTAGGGGATTTTTGACCTATTTTTTTTTCTCATTCAGCAGCGTAAAAAGGTTCGACCCGTAGGACTGGATTGCCCGTTGTAAAAAAATAATGACTTTATGGCAGAAAAGTGGAGACTGTAGATACTTCTGATACACTAGATGTGTATTTTTATACATTCACAGGCTTCACGAACTCGTTGAAACTGAACGTTCCTCGATTCATCCTAGATCCTCGATCTAGAACGTAGCTCTCCACTGTTCTACGTGGAAGACGATATAAAATATCAAAGGTCATTACAGCATTATCAGTAATTACCACCGATCATAAAGTCCCATAGTTCTAGGAACATTCGACAAAAAAATTTACGTCCCCAAGATACAAAAAAATGGATCCAAAGGATTTATCTTTAGCGTCTACCAAATTCCGGTTAACGTGCTATGCCTGGTCGTATAAAATATTCTCTTGCGATTAGACGGATCATTAGTTTCCTGATAATCATTGAAATGAATAAAATTGCCATAACATATCTTTCTATCTGTACTCGCAGTTAAATACTTGTGTGTATAAACTGACAGAGTCGGATCGTTGGAGTGAAATAAAATAGACAAAAAAAAATGCTGTAACATCTTTATAAGCGGCAAAGAAATCAGAGCTATTTAGCAACTATGCAATAAAAGAAATTTTCGCATACTGTGTACGCGGCTTGATGATGATGGATGTCTGCATTTATAACCTTTCGTCTATGACTCATGGATTACTCTAATGGATATAGGAAGACTGGAATATTAAAATTTCTACCAGGTAGTGCACACGGTATAATAATATATATATATATACACATACATATCTGGTGCATTAATTCAATAATGAAAATTGTATTCTACGGAAAATAGTGAAAAGCTTTATGATAGATTCCAGGGAAGGCGCAATGAGTAAAAAAAAAAAAGGTGTAAAATTAGTCAGGGTTGTGGCCGCGTGTATTCATGTATAGGAAAGAGAACAAATTATATCAACATTCCTGTGTAAGGGTATCTACCTCTAGGCTCTACCTGAGCCCAGCTGTCGAGCGAACAGCCAAGCATACTGCCCCGCGACACGACACTGTCATTTATCATGAGCTCTGTGTGGGTTTTCTGCATTACCTAATGAGTTTCATAACCAAATTAAATTTTCGGCCTCTACGAGAGGAAAGCCGGGGACTCGGACATAACGTAAACTGCGAAACGCGGAACGAATTTAGACTTACTTGTGGCGACATTAAATTCACAAGATTAATCTGCGTTTCCATTAGCAATCGCAGTGTGGTCTTCCTGGTCTGATACATCCTGTATCAGATTGTATCTCCGACAAATCGACTGTATTCCAAAGCAATTTGTATCCGTCATAATTCCTAGTCTTGGCAGTCATGTAAATTCGATATACACGGTGTCGTAAATGTATCTCGTAGAAAACCCGTTATCTTTTGTATACTCCTTTTGAAAATTCTTGGAAGTGAGAAAAAAAGATCCCTGTACAAAAAAAATTCTCATATTTCCAAATTGCTGGTGGGGGTCGATCGTAGAGTACAGCGAGGCTACGTTATGTGCACAGAGGTCGTTAAGATCCCTGTGCGAAACTCGTGTTAGGCTTTACGTAACAACGAGCCTACAATATGCCACGAGTCGCGTGACCAAAGGGACCACGAATGCTAACATAACCCCAGCACAGGTTATGCTCACCCAGGATAATAGCCAAGACGAGGAGGATGTATTTCGGGGAGTTCAGAATCTGGACATAGTGGGCCCGAGGACAATGTGCTGAGAATCTTAATTTACATCATTGAAAAATCAATTAGGGGTCGCGCTAGATCGTTATCGCTGTTTCGGTATCCATTAAGGGAATAATAAATACACGTCCGTCTTACGTACGTACGTATTAAGAAATAAGAGAAAAGTAAGAGAAGCACTCGTTCTCACTAAGTGGAGGAAATAAGTGCGGCAGCCGTAATTCCTTAAGATGCGGCCACTTGAATTTCGCCGCAAAATGCAAGTAGGACTCTTCGCCATAAGTCAACACTTGATGCGAACACTTTTTCCTCGAAGCGTCGACCGAGTAATGTACTTTGCTTGTACCACTTCTAGACTGGAACCACTTAAACTGTATAACATCTTGGTACTACGGATCCCCTTGTTCTAGCTTAATTTCATTATAGCCAATATAAATGTGAAACTGCAACCGCAAGGACCAATAATAATGCGCATCGTGTTGTGCGCCGCTCAAGAGGATCCATATTCGTATTATTATTATTATGTAGAATATATATATATATATAATTTTGGATTTTAAACTCCTAACGATATACTTGCCAAGTCGGCCAATTTATTTAGCTCCATTGTCGTTTCTCTATAGCCAACTAACTGCTCCCGTAAAGTATTCGTTATCGTACGTAGACGCGTTCACAATTGTACTTATTGTAGATAGTAATGCCAAGTGAGTAGTACGGAACGTATTGCGATACGCTGGCAATATAATTTCTCGCTCGTCCCGCACAGCAAGCTGTACATTACCCGTGGCTGCAGTTCATCCGCTAATTAAATTCGATAAAATCAGAAGCTTGACGGCCGTGCGTAGAGTCCCAATCCACTCGTGGGGGTTTTCATTGTCTGTTGTCCTGGGATCTGAGGGCCTGCAGTACCGGCTGACTACCAACCAGGAGTTTCTACTGGTTGCGAGGGTTGCCCAGTTGCAGTCAAGGTCCGCATGATATGTGGCATATTCGAGCGAGGTTGAATGGTTGGCTTATAGAAGATACGGCCCTCTTGGGACCTTTGCGTGACTTCACTCGCGGAAACACCCTACGGTTGCATTAGTCCTCACTCGGTATGTACGTAGCTTGGACTAATTGCAACCCTTAATCCGATTGATTCGCACGCTGAAAAGGGGATCGTGTTTTCTTTCGTATACATAAGGGCGGCATTACGTTCAACGATAGAGGAGTGGCGAATATAGTAATAACTATAGTATAAACTTACTATAGTCAATTCGGGAGTTCAATGTAAGTTTTGACAGTTCGCCAGAAATGCAATCCACAGAAAATCACACGTGGATCCGCGCACGCTTATTCTTACAGAGAACCCACGTGCATGGAGTTTGCATCAAAATATATTATATTTTTATACTCTAGCACGTATCTTCGCAACTTTGTGAAAAGTCACGTGTGATCGGTTAAGGATTGTTTATTTTTTACCACCTGTCAAAAACCACGTGGACCTCGAGGACCGAATGTAAAGTAAATACGAGACGTCTCGTTACGTAATTCACGTGGATTCGAACGATACCGGAGATAGGGGTTGGGCTTCCGCGTAATAATAATCCTGAAAATTGATTTAATCTCCTGGTATTGGGGGGTCATGGGTCATTGACGGTGACCACGCACTGTTGCTGCTGCTGCGGGAAGTTGAACATTTATGGGGGACATCTTGCCAGTATACACGACGACCCTTCTTCCCTTTTCTCCGGATCTAACTAGAATGAATCGTCGTAATTTTTCAGCAAACCAAAATGTCGTGACGATCGTGCGGCCAAACGAGCTTGACAAAATACGGAAGGTGGGAATATATTATTGTGGTCATTTGTCGCCCCTGTGTGTTTTCCATTTCCTCGAGGCTCACGAGAACGGGGCTTATTTTGTCGTCTTGATCCTACGGATGAATTTGCTTTTTCTTCATTTTTTTCTTTCTTTTTTTTTTTCCTTTGCCACCATAGCAAGACTAACGAGACGCGCTTGAGAGCATATACCAATATGGAAGATTCGCTCCGTCTCTATTCTTTAACACTGTACATCTGATGCTGGCTACTATCCAAGCACTTCTTAACGAGACATCAAGTCGGATAAAGTATCTAGTGAGTTGATTTCTTTATAAGGTTGCTCAAAGCGTGTACAAATCGAGTCACATATGCCTTCGGCCAATGTAATCATTATTTCACAAGTTTATACAGCGGCCGTCCTCCGCTATTAATCTCGCAGTTAGTTTGTTAGTTACCACCGGGGAGCAACGATAAATAACAAACGAGCGCCATTTTTACCGCGCATGAGCTAATTGTTATTTACGAGGGGGTATAAACTATATCATGGCTTTATTAAGCAGCGACTGGACTTCGGTAGAAATCCTCATAAGAGTCCCAGTGCTCTGTTCCAACATTAACGAGTAACCCACATCTACGACATACTTGGGTAACATCAATTTTGAAAGAACCACTACCAGCCCGTATTGAAATTTTTATCTTACCTCGAGTATTATCGTATTGGAAAATTGCAAAGCCGCGAACCGACCTAATTAAATATCACCATGTGCGCAAGATACCTACCTAAAGTATTGCTGGCTGATTTACTGCAAATTGTTGGCAATAATTTATTTTGAGAAACGACCGACGTTTCATTAAATTCAAACAAACTCTCTGATCTATGCTTTGCCATTTTTCTAGTGTACCACGTCAATATTAACCGTATCGTCAATTTACAGCTGCGGCCATTTTAACGAACTTCTAGACATCTTTCTATTGACTTTCTAACGCGTCAATTTGTCGGGCAACTTATGCATACAGTTTGTATGGATGCTTCAAGTAAAATTTTGCAAAATTTAATCAGAATATCTTCATCTCTTGACTTAGTTCGATTTGATCGGAACGCAAGCAGAGTTTCGATTGGAGTCAATCACTTGGCATTGCAATGGGCGCGCCTATACGTAATCCACTTATGGTATCCGGTGTCGAATACGTCGTGCGGTGTTCGGTTTCCTTAAGTAACGCTCCGAGTCCTTTAATTCGTAAATCTCTTTCAAAGCGCGAAATCCGACGTGAAAGGTACGATCCCCCTCACAAGATAAACAGTTGATCGAATACTGTCCAATTACTTGTAAACGCTTCAGATACACATATACATATACATATACACATGTGATAATCTTAAATAGAAAATTTTTTTGATTTTGATTAATTTCTCTCCTATAACACGATGGCCATTGAAAAATGAAGACCGTGCGAAATAAATCTCCTTACAGTGGTGTGGCAGGACGAGATAGTCGGATAACCCTGACTCCCATGTATGCACATTGGGATCGGTAGAAAATCCACATGTCTCTTGGGTTTGCCATGAAGTCCCATGAATTTCGTCCACACTGTAGAATTCGCATGCGCGCCATTAGCATCATAATAACGAGCTCCTATGTCTTTGCTCGCGTATTTACGACGTCGCGCGCGCAGTTGATGCGTATTGGTGGTCCGTATATCGTTGGAAAGGAAGGTGTAAGGTAACATCGCGTTCCTCGTCGGACCACCCCGAAGCCATCGCCATCGCCGTCGCCATCGCCTCTCGCCGCACGTCTGCCAACGATAGAACGCGCTTGGGTTATGGGAGGCTTATGTTCGCTCATATGCGTTATTGCAGCATCCCTAGTATGGGATTAGCGGTGTTAGATTCGCTGAGAGTGAAAACAGCATGCATCAAGATTTTTTCTTCCCAGATCAGAGATTACTATGAAGTAAGGACTGAGGACTGGAGGATCTCTAGTTCAAACTGGACCAGTATCCTTTCTCAGTGACTTTTTATCGTGCCAATGGATATACGAGTTGGATGTACCATTGTGCCGTCATTGTTATTATTATTATGAATTTAAGAATTTCTTCGTACCGCCATTATTCGAGGCTGTAATTAAAGAATATAAAATTTTTTACTTTCGACGATGCACACTGGACTGGATTACATTGGTAAACTCGATGCGAGGGAAAAGAAGTCGACTAATTTTTTTGTCTGTTATCAAAATTATAAACACGTCAGAGAATTAGGCAATTTCAAAGAGTTCGTAAGGTAATTACCTTAAATAAACGAGGGCATTAACGCGTGCCCTAGTCAGAGCCGTCATTATGCAGATAACTCCAGCTTTACTGTAAGGTCGGCCATTCCTCTCGAATATCGCAATTACATCGAGATCGGCGAGATTTCGGGCGAAACAGCCCGATAATCCCTGCTAGGACAGCCTGCGCACGCGCCGTTGACCGGAAGTACTTAAATCCATCATGGCGCCCACCGGAAACCGCCTGAGTCACTCGTGTAATCGTACTCCCCGACTCCCCCGATGTATCGATTTTCCGCGCGCTTCTCAAGAAAGCTTCAGTAATTTTTCTTCGTATCAGAAATTCCGTTGTACTTTCTTCGGGACTTACACAATTTTATGGGATGCGTAACTCGCGCTGACGGTTACTTCCTGTTTATTTTCTATTCTCAAAGAATATCCGTCACGCAGTTAATACTGTATAGGCTACGCTATTGTCACTTCTTTTAATTCCCACGAAAACATTACGGAATGTCGTACAACGAACGTCTGGGTCTCTTTTTCTTGGTACGACATTAGCTTAATCCAGCTTTTCTGAGAATCTCAGTTATCCCAGATATTCGACTAATTACATCATAATTCTGAAGTGACTCGAACGACCGATATAAGTTAGAAGGAGTTTCGAGCCAATCGCGTTCCCGGATCTCACGATACGCATAAAGAAAGAGATAAGGACAAAGCGTAGAACGATAAAAAGGAGAGAGAGAGAGAAAAAAAATATAAAAAAAGATTCGTAGCGTCACGAAGAATTCCACGAATGATACAATCCGATCTTGAAAACGAAAATTCCGTTGCACATCGGTGTGCATTTTTCTAACCGTTACTTTTCCACCCAGAGCGAACAGCTTGACGGGGTAGTGAGTTATCGATTGGCGGGAGCAATGCTCCACGTGCAGAAGAAACGCGTCAATTGTTTATACGAAAATATAAATATTACAAGCAGACCCTCGTCGACCGTACAGGTACGAAGAATATTTTTAATTAGCTACCTCAGCTACTTTCTAGATTCAGTTTGATGTATTATACACGAGGCGGAAGTGACTCAAGGCTAAGGGAAACGAAGGTTCCCGCCTGTGGAAGGTTCCTCGACTCAGGTTCACAAGGAAGAAGGTACCAACCCAATAGTGGCTGGAGGCCATGAGAGATCGATAAAGTCTGCCACCGAGAAACTTCAGCCCAACCCCACGGGTACCAACTTAACTCCGCCAGTCAATTGTTCTCTAATCGTAAACTTCTGGAATGGGCTTCGCCCTAAAATCGATATTGTGCGCGGTAACAATAACAAAAGACTTCGATTGTCATCCTCCTCGCATCTTGACCAGCGACTCTTTCCAGACATTTTATACACGTAAATACTTTTAACTGGCCCCTGTCGCTCATTTCCATCCCTGCGCGAGGTTGGGCTAGATCGACCTTATCTCGAGGGTCGGTCGATTATCGCAGTTACGATTTACTTAGACTGTCGGACGTAAAAGCGGTATCTGCCTACGTCCAAGTTCGATATCTCGTGTATCTTTTATGCCGGCTCAATTTTCATTGTATAAGGCGGCACACCTGTGAAAGCGCGTGCGCGTGTAAAACACACTTACAGATTTTAGTATAGTGCGTGCTCGTAGGAAAGATACACTTCTAGGAAATTGTAAATTACGTGACCAGCGTAAAGGCGACCAAGGAGCACGTGGTGCCACGTGCCAACCGTGTACGCTGGAAAGGGGAATTCCAGAGAAATATGGGCCCAATGACAGGGGTCGAATGCATTTTTAACCAGCGGTTCGTGCTGCTTATGACCCGACGAAATCCATAAATCCCTGTGTAGGATTAAGGCGAGTCGGAGCCATTACGTTCCTTCGACTTAACGCCAACCCGATCGATTGGTGATTTCGATTGAAATTAATGATACCTCTTACGCTCCTTTTCTGTCTATGTATACCCTCAGTCAATATATGTACAGCCACCTATCAGAGGCACTTGGAGAATGCTTGACA
The DNA here is from genome assembly GCA_031762395.1 of Calameuta pygmaea. Lineage (NCBI taxonomy): Eukaryota > Metazoa > Arthropoda > Insecta > Hymenoptera > Cephidae > Calameuta > Calameuta pygmaea. The sequence goes on along the minus strand of JASANN010000233.1, from coordinate 2,470,976 downwards.
GTATTCCTCCAGTATCGCTAATTTTACGTCAGATCAACATATCATTTTCGAAATGATACACCCTATATGGACTATAGTATTATACCGTTGTGTATAGACTGTACAGTGAACTACCGTTACTGCCATATAGCTACGTGCTATTTCCGATTGAACAAACTTATTTGCAGGGTGTCGACGCTGTTGTGATACTAAAAGAAAAGTGAAGCTCGCAACGCGGTTACAAATTCACGACATGTGTTTCAATCTAGAGACTCGGGCGGCATACATCACCACACTATGACCAGTCGGAAGACTCATGTTATATGAATGACTCCTTGTCTACACTGTAATTACCAACGCATTTCATTAAGGGCATTAAATGATTTCGTGGTACGAATAAGTTTCTGCTAATGCCGATTAGAGCCGGAATTACGAACTATCTACGTCAAAGTGCATTATCGTCGTGCGTATCAAGAGGTGCATCGTTATCGGATTTGGCGAGAAGATGTAATCCGCAGTGACAACTTCTGGGCATCGTTCGCTGACCTCGGTAAACGATGGGAAAATTATAACGAGAAGTTGGGTCCAAACGTGTTTGACTTTAATTTCATAAGAATCGCCAGTTTCATAATGAACGGTCGTTGCGGAATAAGCGGTTTCGTACAGTCGCTGCTGCTTGGTGGGTAAATTCGTATGGCTGCGATATCGCAGTGCCGCTCTACTGGGGTATATCCCAGCCTTTCGGAATAATTGCTTTGTTTATCGTCCCCAATCAGGACGCCGACATTAGCATATACACAAACCATGTTTTCTCATATATACAAGCTCCCCTTTTTATTCGCTTGCCGGTTCACCCCTTCTTTCCCAGACTTGGCAGTCCTGCCCGCCGCGGCGAGCTTCCCATTTCCATAAAAAATGCAGCATTTTACGCGATGATAAGTTTCAGGAGCCTATTAAGCTATTTTATCATAACTCCTTCCTTGGGTTTTATCCCGGCTTCAAGTTGGCAATTTAAAAAGCCTGCAGATATGCGTCGCTCATGCATATGTAGCGATTGCACTGTCGCAGTGCTTAGCCGTGGACTTTTTTATTTTTCACTTCTATTCGAACTCTCCGCCACTTTTTTTTTTGTTCTTCCCCCTATTCTACAGAGCGCCCTTCTTTTAGGTGGAATTAACGTGTATCTTTATTTTTATAAACGCAACTCGTTCTTCGTAAATATTATAATCTTTCACTTTTCATCGGACCACCCTAGGTGGGAATATTTTATTTCTTCTTAATTTCGCAGCGACTCTTCGTGCCTAGCAAAGGGATGATTCACCCTTTCTTAGACAACGATTGCTGCCTGATGCCGAGAGTGAACGCGTAATTAATGCACTTGGATGGAAGAGTCATCGTTCACCGAATGTTGCAGCTGCATTAGATTCGAAGGCCCGTTGGCTTTCGGAACTGAGCATTGACACCAAATGTCAGTTAGCACCACCAGGTGATATTTATGATAGGGGGAGGAATAAAGGGATGAACCCGTGCCCATATGATATAATACATCTCGTGAGTCACCCTTAGACCAATTCACTGACCCGCGTATCAAATGGAAGAAAAATGTATTTTCAAAAAGAAAAAAAAAAAAAATAAATCCATAAGTCCTCCCATAAATGGGTAGCATACTAAAATGATAGATTTTAAAAATATTAAACTTTATTATCCCCATAAGTATTTACGTACTACCGACTTCGCAGGGTCTTCGGAGAGTCGCTGCCGTAAGTAGTTGGTCAGTGAATACGCGCTGGCAGCCAGAGGACGAGGATGAAGAGAAATGCGAAGAAGACTGGCTCTCGATGTGCCAAATTAAAAAGCCCGAAGGAAATTATATGATTCGTGCCACCAATTCACCATCAGTGTCAGTTTAATGAAGGCCTCTAGCTAACACGAGGGTTGGCCCAGCAGGATACGAACGACCGTGATCACTTTTCATGGAATATAGTCTCCTTCAAAGATCTACGTTCGAGACGTCCCTGTAACCGTCTATACTCCATAGAGAGTAGTGATGGTTGATCCGTGCATAGCTATAGTGAATAAGGTGTACCTGCCTTTTTCACGTGGTTACCTATACGATTTTGCTTTAGGCACCGTTTGATCGTTTGGAAAATAATAGTCGTACGGATCAGCTAGAAAATTCACAGCTGTGCTTTTTCGAAGGAAAGAGAAGAAAATAAGGAGAGGAGAAACGACCCTCTGCCAGACTGATACTCTCTGTGAGATACACCAGGTGTAGCCTGGCAGAGGTAGCCGGTAGGTCGTACTTGTATTATACGATAGATTTATACTGCTAATCATTTTACACGCCTGTTTCGATTTCCATGCGTGAAATACGACGGGCGTTAACTTGAGCCCAGAGCCGAAAAAGCAATGGAAATTGAAAATTTGATAGCCACTTTAACCCGTTTTGTATGACATACGTCCAACTTTTTCATATCTTTTTTCTTTTTTTTTCGTCTTATCTCCAACTCGCTCCTGTCACTCCGAAGTGTCCCTCGAGGCAGTGCATATGTTTCTGCACCAAAGAAATTCGTGTTTCACGGACTAATGTTACTGCGAGCAATTAATCATCCGCAGTGGACAGCTTTTATCGTTTTATTTGTTGACAAAGATAATTGTACGAGCATTGGCTCATACTTTGCATTATACAATCCCATATATGGATGATTAAAGAAATACATTATCGATAAGAATTAATAGAGCCGCGTATAGGACGTTGGATTTTGGAATTTTGAAAATTCTCTTTTTACCGCTAGAAGCACGGCGAAGGGTAACGTAGATCGAAACGATATCAGGAGAAACCTGGAAATTCTTCAAGGTCGGTTCACTGGGCCGTCTCGATTGAAAGTGTCGCCGGCGATGGGATTTTTGGGTATGTCTGTAGCTTTGGGTACGGGGGGGACCTACACCACGGCGCCCGATGGCTCATTTTAAAATAAAATAAATGTCGGCGCGGACCTGGCCGAGTGTCTCGTCGTTTTTGGCGACTCGCGGTTGACGCATGAAAGGTGAGCCGCCGAACGCGGCTGCCGGGTTACGCTCAGTGGTCGTTCAAAATCTCTGAGTACCTGTCCGGTCTTCAATACCTCAAGATCCTCGTACGCACCGCACCACATCACACGCCATAGCACACCATGCACCATAGCCGCACAACACCACACCTGCACACACTATACCGCACCGTCCGCCGACACTCGAGACACGCGTTCTTTTATTTTCCTTCTCTCACTCGAAGAGGCAGATTTTATGGAATTTGGCTGCCCCGCAGAGCCGATCGATCTCGTGGGAAAGCAAGACTCTGGGCGAAACGTCGATGCTCCTGTGGATTAATCAAATTGCGAATTGCAGCCCGTCTAGCGATTATACATTTATTGTCTACTCTGCAAGAAAAAATTATTAGAAAGTTCATTCGATAAGGATAATCGTACTATCATTTTGAAACTCAAAAAAATTTCGTTCCTGAATCTTTTTAACCTACATTTTTTCTATCTTTTAAGAAGCTTAAAATTTAGCCGATAAATACTTGCAATTCGTGCCCTAACAGATTTAAAACTTTAAAAAGATGCTAATTTCCGTTTTCTACACTTTTAAGTTTTGACTAAGCTGACTTTGACCCGTGCCGAACCTACTCATCATACTTTTAATGGGTTCAGTAGTACCCATAAACCAACCGAATTTATGGGTCGTATACGAATTTTTAATTTTATGAGGTCGGAGGTAGGCTGGTCTCGAACTCTGCCCTGGTCGGAAGCTGTGGAGTCAAAAGCTAGCCTGAACCAAGATATACAAGTCCCAATGTTAATTCACGACGAGACTGAAGTTACAGTGACTTCGGACTGGGGTTACGATAAATGGACCAAATCAAAGTAATATACATTTTGAAGGCTAGAACGTGCCTGACTTGATTCGCATTATTATACGGCTGGCAATGAAAGCTAAATAGAGGGGAGTTACCGGCGGCCATGATTCAAATCTTCTTGCTGGCTCCTCTCGCATACAGATATATTCCATAATTTGTCTCGCGGTTCTTGCCGTTAGGTAACTCACCGTCGAGTCATAGGCCATAGCAATGTACGCGCGTTCAACCTGGAACATTAGCGGTGGCTCGTTGCATTTTACGCGTATCAACTATCATCATACTTTAACTTGATATCCGGTCATTTGTTTTCTTGTTATACGGACGGTAATCGATACGGCGCTCTTGTCGCTTTGATAAATATTCGCCCATCGGTTATTTACATTGAATCTCTCGTTCCTCTTGGACAGCGGAGCATCACTCGAGACGCTTCTTTATTATACGCAAGCTGAACTTTCAAGACTCGATATCAGTTGTATAAAGCGAATCGGGAAAGCGCTATAAGTCACTGACGCAAGTCCGGAGTCCAGTACGGCGGCTAGTGTGTAACGAGCGATGCACATTGTAATTAAGCTCATTAATTTTAATTTCAGCGTAAAATACAGAGTTCACGATGGGTACTCGTACAAGCTATGAGTACCCAAGCAGGTACTTGTCTGGTACGTCATGTGGCGGCCATATTGCATAGGTACGTATAATTATCCTACTTATTCCTCATTACGTATAATTTTGCCGATATCTGTGTGATTGTTGTTCGTCCAGTGCATCCGTGTTTAACCTGCATTGTTACCCATTTGAATTCCCAGGCATGCAAGAAGAAGACTGAAGACCATTTTTTTTCCCTCCCGTATCGCTGCTATAAATCTCTTATCTAAATATGTGTTTTCTCTTCTGTGTTAAATCTGACTGCTGGCCACTCCTGTATATCTGCTACTATTAATATCAGCGAGAGACACACAGTGCGGGTGCTTGAGCCACTGCGTTGTAATTATCGCCACGCGATAAATTAATAACGGTATTACGCACCCTGTTCTTAATACGCATATATATATATATATATATATATACATATACGTATACATGTACCTTGTGCAAAGAACACCGTGTGTTTTTCCAAGGGCGATAATAAATCTATATCTATCTAACGTCGCATGGCGCTCGAGCGAGTAACCACTGCGTCGACCGTGCCGATAAAGCGCGGCGTTTTCAAACCGCGGAATTCATTATCGGCTAATGAATAGAAAAACCGCAAAATACGCGACCTCAAGATTTATGATGATTAACATGGGCCCCTGGTATTATTTTCCAGCAGGACTTTTCATGTTTTCCAGCGTCTATTTCTCTTCCGGACGATTCCTTAATCGGGCTCGATCCTAGATTCCTCGCATCGATGCCGGCTGCTGGCGTCGTTCACCGACGAAGGGCGTCCGGACTCCATGGCGCCGAGAAAAGAACATCCTAGCGGCACAATTAAAAGTTCGCGCATCAAGAACTCTCGTACTACCAACTTGCATCTAACTTACCTACACAGGCGATTGTTCCTCGCGGTAACATAACCTATGAATGCAAAAGGGTTTCCTATGATTTCGAGCATCGCCACGCGAGCGTCGTCCTTTCTCAGCTCGAAGTGAATTCTATCGAAGGTATCTAAGAGGTTATGTATTTATCTAGGAACGAGGAATTTTTTTTCAATTTCAGGTAAGACAGATCGAGATCCCCGGAAGGACCGGTTCCCAGGAGATTGACCGTTGCCTGGCATGACTGACTGGAGTATATGGTTCACGAGCATCATCTGCAGGAATAGGGTAAGAGAAACCAAATGGGGAAAGACTACGAACTACCCCCTCGATTTATTCGTGCTCTCTGTCCGTCCGAGTGTCTAGCCATAGGTTGGCCAAGGGAGGGCCAGGTGGTGCTGATGTGATGATGTGATCGTACCATATGCCGCGCCCTCTGGGGGGGCTCAGCATATATACGTGCCTACTAATTAATTCCCAGGCCTTTGTTCTAACAGAAACCCCAGTTGAAATTACTCTCGGAACTTTTACGCGTACAGAGCCGTCCTAGAAATTGGAGAATATTTCGAAAATTTTATCTCACGAATTTTATTTTGTGTAAAATTAAAAAAAAAAAGAATTCATCTTATTAATATGCATCATTATTCACCCCGCGTAGACACAGTCGTAGATACAGACGAGCAAATGTAATTGCAGTTACTCCAATTAGTTCCAGGAACGTACAGCAATGAACTTTGTTATTATTCCTAATTGGGGTAGTTTCTCTAACGACGAACGTATTGAACATAAATATACGACGTCCCGAGCGATATCATTCAGTGGAACAGAATGGCTAACAGTGCGGTGGGTATTGTCAGGTAACCGCAAGGGTAGTTTAGCCGCTCGAAGAGAAACGCAGTGCCAGTCTGTGTAACCGACACCAGTCATCCGTTTTCCCCTATTCGGTTGCCATGTTGAGCCACTTGTGCCCCCTCTGGTACGGTACCCGTAAAGAGCTCTCTGTTACTCTCAACGCGGGCACCCCACGGCGCCGTTCAGAGGGATGAAAACGATATGTTTGTATTTGCCTACAATCCCACCTAGGTACTACATTGGGCTTTAACAATTGATACCTAATTGTCCGTAGTGAGAATACATGACCCGTATAATTATAGGGGTTGCATGAAGATCTCTAGTCCACTTGACATCGTAACCCCCCATAATACGTGCCAACGAACAGGTACGCACATTAATACGCAATCAGTTGACCTAGGACCGAAAAACAATTCCTTCATAAGCGTATGGGCTCTTGAAAATAATTCTAATTATAGTCGAGCCTCGGTAACTTATTCATCATTTTCTCGGGTGGTAGTCAACGCAGACTGGATCGATTCCTCAATGCCAGTCGCCATAGTTAAAGTATCCGAAGAGCCGCGTCTAGAAATAATTCGAACGACGTTCGACGGTAGTATCACCCGCTGCGCGGGACATTACCAGGAAGATAAGAACGGGTGCCCCGGCGTGGAGAATTAATTTGATAAAACCGTCGCGCAATGACAAATGAACCTTAAGGCTCCATGACGCGAGGCGCGACGACCGCCCAGTTCTTTCGTCGAAGCGATGCCCACCATTCGCAATTGTTTTCTACGACTTTCACCATCCAGGACTAACAGCCTTTTAATTACTTACTAAAAGCTCGTAGTTATTTACCGAATGGCGCTACGGGTCTTCACGGAACGACACGTGTGCACTGACTAATAACGTCATCAATCAGCCGGTGACTTCACACGGTGCGTTTAATACCCGACCGATGCCGTCATGATACGCGTAGTTTCGATTAGTTCCGCAACCTAGGATACCGGGAGATCAGAGTCCTTCTCGATCATCCTCATAGAAGTAAAACACTTTGCCCCTTTCTTTGGTACCTTATTATTTACTTGGTTGTATCGTCATGTCTCTTCGGCTAATATTCAACCTCCGCGTCACGTTTCACAAAGCCGAGTATATCGCGTTAGGAAGCTTTTCTTAAAGCGCACAAGCTTAACAAGACCAGACCGAACTAACCGAGCCTCTACATGCAAAGGTGTCTTGTTCACTAGGTCAGGAGTGCCCCGAAGAAACCTTCCTGACAGCCACTACCGAGTTCCAGCTGATCGTGGCGTGCTGGCGCGATGCGTGCAGTAGCCGACGAGTCTGATTCTCGGGGTGCTATGGGGATACAGGTTGTGGCTAGGTGTTACGAACCATAGACTATGGGAGTCAAGACTGACGACTGGCATACCCTACTATGCCCCTGTTTACAATGTAACCTCCTGCCACAGACTTTAGAGTTCCGTGCTTGAGTATCCACGTGATCCCATACCCTGGCACATTCGCATACAATTTCGCTAACCGCTAAATGCACAGCATTCTTTCGCAACGAAAATTTCATTAATTAATTCATTAAAAAAAATTTTTTATATAATTTATACATATTTCAAAAATTCACTGTTCATAGTCACAGTATACAATGGCAATGTGTCCTGCAAATCGTCACTTATGAGATTGGGAAATTGTCACTAGTATCCAACGCCTACGTACGACGTAGCGTTCGTTTACTGAAAATAATTGTGGTGCAATTATAATAGGCATTGAATGCAGTGTCTTTCTATCTAGGTGACAGTCCCGCGTGTGGGCGGGTGTCGATCGACCGAGATTCGAACGTACTACGACTTCCGGTTGTGGGATAAATAATAGTCGACTGCCAATCGTTTCGATCGCCTTCACAACGTGACTGTTTACTGTACGATATAAACGCGCCTTAACTCGTCCTATTTTAACGTTAACGTGTACTTGTAAATTGCAACGATCTCGTTTGCCAATGCAAAAAGCACGTCTAATTGCACGAATAATCTTACCGCTACTTTTGCGCATCAACCAAGGAGATTCCAGGCAAATTATTCGGCTTGATAGATTTGCACGTTCAGGAAAAACGTGAATCCTTCTGTCGGAGGTTAACTCAGCGTGGACCGTGTAATGTGCGGTGGAACGTGTGTGATTAACGCAATTGCTTTGTACCCTAGGATACTATATACATATATATATAGGTAATACAGGGTACGCTTGGTACACTTGAGTAATTAGAAGAAAGGCATTACAATACGTTACGAAGATAGTATCGGGCGAGGGAGAGCATCGGTTAACTGCAAGTAATGCGTGTGCTTATGATTTCAATAACATTACTAAATTACTCGAAAGTTATAATTATATACGGACAGCACGATGTGTTACGTCATATTTACAGATTGAAAAATATAAGTTTCCGCGTGTAACAAGTGTACAATAAAAAGTAAGACTGAAAATAAAAGTTGTACCGTACGAAGAAAAAATATATTGGAAAATATATAAAACTATCGAATTTTGACGTTACATATAGTCCCGTGTTTACAATATATTTTTAAATATATTTTTCATATACATGCGTACACCCATATAACTTTTTCATAAGGAAAGCCCAGGGTATTAGCCAAGGAATCTTTAAGCAGTCCGATAACGACGTGCAGTGCATTCCTAATGATTGTTCCGATAATTATTGCAGTTTCTTATTCCCAGTACAGTCCAGCTCATTCCCTGGCTACGGATACGCCTCGATTATCGTCCGTAAGTGGCGTGCGAGTCATATTTATATGCATAGAAATCTGATACGCGCCGTATTGTTGTTACTACTTTATTAGTACTATATGCACATATTACGCAGACCGAAGATCTACCACCTCGGCGAATTAAGTTTGATTATTTACAATTCGCGCCGTTGAATTACCATACGAGCCTCGGGTGTACACGGACTGGTATACATATATGTATAGTGTCGGGTATACGCACACGTGACAATATATGCGTGCGCTGCCACGGTCACTCACACGAGACGCCTAGATAATTATATAGAGCGGATGAAAAGAAAACGAAAAGTCTCTCGGTGATGAACATCGTTCCAGGTGCATTCGCGAAGTGCTGTGAGTAAAGAAATTTCATGTAGTCCTTCCACCTTCGCCACAGATACGTGCCAGGGTGACTGACAATGAGATCTAAATTATTGTTTTCCACTAGCTCGACGAGCCTTGGTACACGACCGTTATCGCGGTGCATTAGGGGTAATAGGATTTTTATGCGATATTGAAAATTACTAGAGTCGTTCGACACGACGTCTATTCCAATGAGTAACGACTGTGTCTGACTTTTTTCTCTCTGTACGATCCGCGTGAATCGGCAATCGTTAAAACGACGTTCTCGATCGTCACAAAAATTTCTTACTGCGACGCGCGACTAATTATTATCAATAAGTCTGATAACGTGCCGATACGAAGAAACTGAAGTAGACATTCAGGTACTTGGATGTCATCGGTTCATCCAATTTGACATAACCTAACCTATAAGGGTAATTTAAACGATTGCCGATTACGTATGTGAACTTTGTTAACGATCAGAGCTTTTTTTTGTTACTCGATAAGACACATCGTTAACGTAAGTTAGTAGGTAATATTTTTCGATCGATAATAGTACCGGGTACGACGGTTTCGTTTTATCATGATTCTTATTAAAATCTTTTAATATTTTTTTTTTCAAGAAAATATCGGTATTACGCAAATGCGATACACCGCGCAAGTATCTGTCGAATTTTTTGTTCGCTAAGCACGTACAGCAGCGCGTTGAAAATTTCAAAATATAGGATGAAAGTAACGAGCGAGCGAGTGAGCAAGTACGATCGCCTGGACGGCTGTCCGATGTAAGTCTTCGAGAGTAATAAGCGTAGTCCGACATTGAGCCTGCTCGAGGATTGGGACAGGTGCGAGTGATCGTGGAAAGAACGACCACACCGATTATACAGCAATCCGCTGTCCGATCGGCTCCGATCATACAATCCGATTGCGGCTAGTGTATTACGTACAAGAAAGTACAGCGCGATGAGCTATGCCCACATAGTGAAGTATAAATAGGATATAAAATGCAGCCTAGCGATGCATTGTCTATATTAGATACAGTATAATAAAATTCGACCATATATCGATATTACAAAAGAGTGCACGATTTCAATGACCTCATGAAAAGTGCAGCAAGATCCTTTCGGACGATCACGCGAAGGACGATTAACAATTTTCCCGGTAAGATCGATCGTCAGAGTGTGTCACGACGGGTAGTTGGTAATCGGCACATCCTCCCCGGTAATATTAATTGCCTCGTTTTTAATAACAACGTTAATGAGGTGAAGTTATCGCGAAGGTGGTATCGGTATCGGACCAGTGCCGCCTGGATTATACGCAAATCGGATGCAGCGCCGATGTTAATAATGTTTAACTATCTTTACGTATCCCGATATGGATCGCGTTATACTTAAGGCTGCGAACGTTTTCTGACGGTAGCCGGTGAGTTGAAAAAAGAAATGCAAATGCGGGCACAGCCACGGTTCGTCATATTATCGAGTGGAGCGTGATGACTCTTGACGGCGTTCACCGGCCATCTTGTAGTTGGGCATGCAGCTGCCTTAGACAGACTACTGGATGCTCCGGCTGAGACAGTCGAGCCTGACAGATAATCGTTACACGTGTCCATGACAGACGTAGAATTAAAATATTTAAACAAATGTTTACATGGGCAACGACACACGACAATTGAAAGCACCGTCTGATCCATTGTACAATTTTAATATTCATCGCAGGCAATATTGGTCAAGACGATTTTAAGTTATAAGTGTTATTGAAACTTTCGATGTTAACGTCAGGTGGGAATAAAAAATTTTTTGAAATCAATAAAAATTGAGCAATTATCAGGTTTGAGGTGTACCACGAAATTTGCGTGTTAATCGACTAAACTTTTAACGATGGATATAAACATAGCGATGTCTTTAGATTAAGGAATGAGCGTGGTAACAGCTGTACAGGACACGTTCTTAAGTAGGTGAGGAACGAGCGTGCGCCTACTAAAAATTATAAAGCGGTGGACGCAGTCGTGATGTGGTTTCTTGGTTCCAATTATCCTCGTGTCTTTGGGGCATCTCAGCCGATCTAATTAAAAGGAGGTTCCTGTTTGTTTTCCGCCCGAGCATTGTAAAAGGAGCATACGAAAGCCTTATGAACTTATGGATCGCCAGCGACGACACATCGGGGTACTTAACCGATTTATGATCTTCACTGGTTAATCCACTTGGCTTACGGTTTGCCAAAGGGAGTCGCTCCGAAACGGCAGATCCGTTTCGTTAATAAGACCTGGACGAAAATAAAGACGGAGCTCTGCCAGGTGCTGGGACGGAATGTTAAATGTAAATAAGTGCAGTAACTGGTTGGAGTGAGAAGATGATATCGATGTATGTGTATTCGTGTCTACCTGACGAACTTGAGGACCTTGACGTTTATGATATACATGTATATTTGCTGATTGGACTGTTTAATTTAGTAAGGGGCGAGTGTACACGTCACGGAAGTTATTTAAAATACGTCGAGACTCCATTGATTAAGGTTGTCAAATGCACGTGAGTAAAGCTGCTACGAGACTCGGGCTATTCTTTATATCGAGCTTAAGTGAGGATACAGTGGGACGCGTGTGTGTGTGTGTGTGCTGTACGTGAGATGATCGATAAGTCGTTGATAGTCCTTCGTAAGATGGGGCTGTGTTTTAGATTATGTATCTTACGAGCGGAAACTATCCGGTTTCGAGCGGGATTCAGGCTGGGTTATTGATTTTATATTCCCTGAAAAAGCTTAAGAAATGACGGTTTCGTATAAATTGGGAAGGGAATTACGTAAAGCTGAAAATATAGTCACATTACTCTGGATTTATCAAGCATAATAAACTGTGTAAATCTGATGACGTCAGAACTCACCTGTTTCGTGACGGACTAAGTATCGTCTGTATTATATTTAAGAAGATGCACCGGTACAGGTGAGCAAGTATGCAGTAGTGAATTAAAAAAAAAAAGTTAGCGATCGGTTGATTGCCAGTAGGATGTCATTGGCTATTGTCTGGGTATAGGGTGATCGGGATGATGATTGGTAATGGGTTACGTGAAAATTTTTCGAATATGTTTGAAATTTCGAAAAAAAAAACTTTGTGGAATTCCACGGTTTTACCGATCTCGGGTTAATTCATTAGTGGCGGTTTTCGATTAAAACATCGGAGGGTGACGAATTGTCTAATGAGGATTTGATGCGCATACGCGGTAGGTAATTAGTCCGGAGATGTTATTAATGGTCCATAGTCTAGGCCAGTCCACTAGAGATTTTCATCCTGGACGGCCATTAGAGAGTCGTTCTTTATTATTATCCACCCGCTAGATCACCTTCGTCTCCGACTGGACTATTTTAAGCAAGGCACGAGCGGTTCCACTTTTGACTTGACAAAGTATTTCTCTATTTTCTCTATAAAGGTTTCGATCGTTTTTTTTTTTGGTATCGACCATATGTGCCAATTGTATCATTGTCCGATTCCGTTCAGTTTAATTGCCGACTAATTTCGATTGATTATAATTATTTCTTGAACGCACGGCAATCAATGGGGAACAGATTGGTTTCGTCGATGAGCAACCAATCATATGAAATCATCAAACGAGCCCGAAGCATGATCTTTCGATCATGACACCTCGTAATTGCCTCTTGACACGTGATGACTTTGTGCAATGACACGAACCTGCGAAATCCGATCAAAGGTTCAAGTATTGGCCTCGACGCTTTTTTTCGAGGATGCCTCCTGGCCGCTGGCGAATGGCAATCAGGAACGCGGCGAGAATGAAATAATAATGGAAAAAATGAACGAAGGAAATAAGCAAGAGGGAGATATTTGCTTTTAACTTTGGATTAAACATGATCGCCCTAAGAACGTGGACAGGTGTCCAGCGATATTGGACTGTTGCTATATATAGGATCCTCGAGACGGTATACGTAGCGTAGGATAATTTTCAAAGACACGTAGACTTTACGAAACCATCCCATTGGCGGCCTCAATCAAAGAACCTCAACGACGTAATTTCTATTCAACGTTATGTCAAAGCAAATGATCCGAGATGACCACCTGATGAGGATAAATTCGAGATAAAACCGGTACGTTATGGCCAGGGGACCCCGAAATACTCAATTGCACCTTTCACCCAAGCGACAAGTTCCCGTGGTACCCGATCTCGCCATTCTGACTTTGAAATTGCTTCATTATCCCCACTACCCACCCAAATCCGTCTATAAAGGCGGCTACTTGGATCGAAAACACCAATAAGATTTGACAGCCGTGATACGTTCCTTTTAGTCAAACATAATTTGGTCACATTTTACAACCAAATTTAAATGCAAAAAAAAGAACGACTATACACAAGGCTTCCCCCGATAAGAAAAGTAGCCCGACTCAAGTGACTAAAATGCTTCTCGCTAAAACCCACTTATCCTCGAACGCTAATTACTTTCATCGGTTACTTCGACGAATTTAATTGTTTTCCGTATATACGGATTCAGGCACCTTGCACCTATCCGAAACCTATGGCTGCTAAAAAGGAACCTCAAAGCCAGTCGATCGGCAGCTACAATATTATCTACCATCTGCGCATAAAGACAAAAGGCAAAGACGAAAGGCAGGATGAAAAAAGCTCCCGATGGCGCAAGCAGCCAAGGACGACAGTGCCAGAGTCAGAAGCACAGCCAATAATAAGACTAAGTGGCATCGGTTAATTGCTAAGATTCGCTTGCTCGGCCGGTGGGTTGCGCAAAGAATGGAGTGTGGGACGAGAGTGCTATACGGTAGCCAGAAGAGATCTGCTATCTGGAGCCTGGTAGGACCGGAGGTATCTCTTAGCTTCACACTACCTCCATCGACACCCGCTCTCTACGGCCACTTTGCAGGCCTCTTCTGGGTCCTCTACCTCTTTGCCATCCATCTCTTCCACGGAGTGGCTGGCTGACTGCCTATACGGCCGAGAGGAGGACTCGTTCGCACCACGCGCCCTGGTTAAAAAATCAGCGCCTCTACCGAGACACTAATTAATTTACATAGCAGAGCGAGGAGAGGCTCTCAAGACTTCTCTCCCACACCTCGCTCAAATCTCTAGATCTCTCGGTTAGATCCTGCAAGACCAGCGGACTTTAGATCGTGTATCGATCATTGTATAAGACAATGACGTATACGATATATAACAGAAAAAAAATAAATAAAAGACGTACGTCAAGTCTAATCAGCGTAGACAATCGTGCAAGATAATTAACAGCATCCTCGATTGCGTTTAATGAGTTTCTCGGTACGAGCGACGTTAAAATTAATGCATCGTATAGAAAAGGAGGATTCGGAATAAGAAAAAAGTCAGTCGGTTTGCAAAGTCGCGTTTAACGAGTCCCGTGACTCTGGTCAGTTTCAGGGCTTTTGTGTGCCTGCCTTATACCCACCGATGCGGCCAATGTAAACGGGAGAGGAACTCAGAGTTGGAAATCGTGAAGTAGCCGGTAACGACGCAACAGGGTAAAGCACGGACCCCCGGGTATCAGGGCATCGCGCGACACTCTGGGAGAACTTCGAAAAGATCCGGAGACTCTGACAATGAATACCTATTAAAACGGTGTGAACAATGCGCCTGGGTTGCTACCGTTTGCCGGTTGCTGAACGTGTACTAAGCAGGGGCAACCTCGTGCCCGGTGATATACTGCGAGATGCGCGATACGACGTGGTTCGCAGCCTCGCAACTTGCCTCACAGCCTCAATCCGGATTCGTGGCCGTGCTTTGGCTTTCGCTTGCATACGCTATTGCTGATATCTCTAATCTGCAATTCTCTTGCTCTCCATCTCCCCCCCCCCCTCTCTCTCTCTCTCTTTCTCCTTGCCACGGTATCCCACTCGCCATTTCCCTTATTCCCACCCCGCTGCTCGCTTCCTTTCCTCCTGCCCTGTGGCTGATACCGACGTCTCTCTGTCTTGCTCTGCGCCTAGTCGACTGTCGTCTCTTACAGGAAGTACTGAAGATCATTGCTGTGCGTCCCTTGCGACATATGGGTTTCACCTCGTGATCATCAGGACTCGAAGTAAACACGGAAGAGTCGCGAGTAAGGAAACTGTTTTACGATATGAGAAACCTGAGGGACACTCATCCAGGATCCTGTGGGATGCTGCTTGGATCCGAGCGAAGACGGAGCCTCGCACCTTTGCACGATCCCTCGAGCGTGCCTGGAGGTTCTATCGGAGACACACGGCTCGGTAATTGCTACTTAAATTAAGGTTAATTAGTAATCGGAGGGTGCATCTGTGTCGTAACTCCTGGCGCAGGAATAGAAAGCCGCCTTAAGCTTGGGTATATATGATGTATCCTTGGTCGCAATTAGTTCAAAGTTATCAGTGCCCTCGATTATATCGATTAATCAATTGAAAACGGTACAACCCATTTCGTGGATCTGTGCGTAAACGTTCCTTCGTTTATATATGATACCCGTGCGTTACTTATGAAAGTTTGCGTATGAAAGTTTGTGTACGCAATACTCGTCTACGCATTTGTGAAACGACGTCCGCGCATGCGCACATCGGCGATTACCGTGAATCACGAAATTACCGCGATTCGGTGCTGCGAGTCGGATCGGAACGATTTCGCCTGTTATCGAAGTCACGTGAAACGTCCGAAAATACGCGTCGTCGACCTGCCGGTAAATAAGCATTGCTTTACTGCCTTTAACTTTACGCACTGTCGGTGCGCAACCGTACTAGGATATACATATAGGAAAATTGAAAGTAGTTACGAAATATTGGCAATGCTGTTATTTCTGCCGTTTCTCATTATTTTTCACTTATAGCTATATTCACGTGCATCAGCCTACGCACAGCGTGAATATAGATATTCGTGGAAATTATTGCCGACGCATCGAGGCATCGCGATTTATTCGATTCTTTCGATATTATTTATACGCATTCGCCGAGTGCCGTTTCGCTTATGAATGGATTCGCTCACGAAGGTGCACTTCATTATGAAGCTTTTATTGTCAGCCGCATTCCTATGCACACGTGATACAGGTTGCATGTTATACATTTTCTGTTTCTTTAATAGCGATTCGCAGCTTGTTAGTATCTTGCGAATTTAACTTGACGAGATTTATTTCGCGGATTTATCTATCGCTGTACTGATTTTACCGGCTAGGGTAAGATAATTTTTATACGATAGCTACACGTGTTATGGGTTACCGTGGGATTTTCGTAAAGTTCGTAACCTGCGAGATGAGCAAAGCATGCATTGTTTTCGGCCCGCTATTGTTTCCAGGAGTGTAACGAGTGTGTTGCGTGCCCTGTGGGCTTTCTCGGCCACGGAAGTACAGAAATGTATACTGAATTCAGATTAGCGGTACAAAAGCGTGGCCTGCGGCTTGCCTAATTTCGCTTATGCCTGAGATACAGCTCTCTGCAACACTTTTTATTCGAGATATCATTATCGTTACAGGGCGTTTCAAACGTTAACGCTACGGACGGACAAAGATTATTCGTAGGTTCTTTTTACGATTTGCTCAGAATATTTCTTGATTCTGTCTTCGCTGTGGCTCAGTCTGAAAAGCTTTTGTGGTTGGTACACCATTGTGTTTGAAGATAACGTAACGATAAGCATTATGAATTTTAAGGGGAGTAGAGAGAAATTTTGAATTTCGCTTATCAAAGTACGAGGTTATGGTTATTTGTTGGAAACGTTAAAAAAAAAAATATTGTGGCAGCATTAGGTTCCGGTGAATCGATCGTTAGACATACGTATACAAAGATGAATATCTAAATTTCATGAATTTTAAGTGATAAATAAATTTTGAGCTTTGCGAAATTTGTATGCGATTTAACGTACGGCTTTTGACATATAAAACCCAATTTGCTAATTTTTGACGTTTATTATTGCGAATATTATATACGTGGATATGAATAAAAAGTCATTTAGAAATAAAACATGATAAATGAATCATACATTACAGCTCGAAATCTTGCTTTTTTTTCATAACTTCGCTAATTAAATTTTGGACTTGAAATCTTCACATTTTTTTTATACCGATTATTTATCAATACTTATTTCCGTTATCAGTATGAAGAACCAAACTATAAAGATCACAGAATGAAAAAAAAAAACAAATTAAAAGAAAAATTCAATTATCAACGTTCTTCAAAAAGTTGTTAGTTTCTTTAATTACTTTCTGATTGTTATGGAAAAAAAAAAAAAACAATTATTGTGAGACATAAAAATAATTACAAGCTTTTTTTCTGACTATTCTGTCTAATTTTTAAATGTCTCTTTACGATCGGGATCTATTAACATCCCGTGAATCTCCTATACTTCACTGCTGAGCTCTACGAGAGAAATTTTGTAGTAATAAAAATGAAAATTATTACGTATCCACGCATCCACGAATTTCAATTTGACTAACTTACCCTGGAAGTAGCTCTTGGTTCTCAGATAGCTGACGCTAAGCCTCAGGATGCTAAGTCGGTCCAATTTGCTCAAGATATTCTGCTCAAAGGGAAGTAACGAAGCAAGGGTGTCCAGTTCGGCGTTTAATCGTTCCCGATGTCGCTTACTGGGATTCGACTTGGTAACTCCGTCCTTCTGCGGTGGTTTCAAGCTATAAAAGAAAATAAGAAATCAATCAATTAGTTTCCGATATGTCGCTAGAATCTTTATGAAGTGGGCAGTAACGACCGCGTCGCGACGCGTGACACCGTCAACATTAGACGGCCATTTGCATTAATACACCGAACGGCCGGTTACGGAGTTCGTTCTTCTCTTTTCTTGAGGTGGGTAGGGGTGGAGGGGGGGTAAAGAAATGACATCTTACGCGTAAATAGCGTTTCGGCAAAGCTTTAAAAAATCTCTGATATATTTAAGAGAAAAGTCATAAACCATCATTCGAATCACGTGACGTTTTCGTAAAATTGTCAAATCATCGAAAATTAACAGCGACCGACTTTCCGACGGTCGTCAACGTAAGTACCGTAATAACAGATGTAACGAGCTGCTCAAAAATAGGCGTGGAATCGGTTTGTATTAATTTTTAATTATGGAAATGCCCAGGACCGCTACATGCGTAAAATCATTAAAAATATTTGTGTACAAATGATGCGTGTACCGCTGGGTTATTATGCCGATTATGACTATAAGAAAGAAGGATCTCGACAATTAAAAGTGGTCAGGAACTGCGCTCACCGAACGACCATGCTGATTGACATGGGGACCTATGGCGGTTCTTTATATGAATATCGTATTTGGACACGGATACTCCAGCTCATAATTTTGACATTTTATATGGTACCTGGTTACTCGATTCGGTGTAAACTGTTCGAGTTATGAGTAGTTAACTAGCGATGAGTGACAGCTATCGCTACTTTGAGGTGGCCTTGCCGGTAACATTACAATGGCGTAGAGATAGCGATCCCCGTTAATATTTCACTTTGATCGCTGTCTCTAATATCTGCCCATACAGCGAGTCCATTGGCTTGGTATACCGTTGCAAATGACTTAGACTGCAATTTCGAATGTTTATACTAAAATGCGTAGTTGCCAGATTTTCTATTAAGCGATTGGAATTTTTCAGTCGTTAGATTGGACAAACTGTACCACATACAATAATAATAGTACAAGGCCTACTTGGTCAGGTATCGCCAATGGGTCGCAAGGTTGCAAAGGGTCGAAGAGGTTTCGATAAATAATTTAAGATAAGAGCCTGACTACGCCACTGTGTAACTTATGAAATTAATATGCAAAATAAATATAATTTTACGCATCAGCTTTGGACTGTTTGTTTAACTGAAGCTGTCCCCGTGGGAATGAGAGTTCGCGAAGAGAATACGGAACTTGAAGTTCAAAAGAAGCCGCTACTTTGCCATTGGCAAGCCCATACTTAGGAACAATTATTATTCTTACGTGTGCGCAATTTAACGTGTAGCGTGGAATGCGAGTGTAATAAAATTAATGAAAAAAGAAAGGAAAAACTCACGTAGCTGGAGACGCTTTTTACACTCGTTCATTATTAGAACAGTGTTAATGGAACGTTTGCCAAGTACTTTCCCGTAATGAATAAAATAATCTTTTTCGCTTTAAGAATCTTTGTTTCCTTAAACTGCTCGAATTAACAATCGCAAGCACAGATATCGGGAAACGCGTAAAGCTCAGTGCACCTTCGCGCTCGCTGGACGTACGAAAAGCTTCCAGATCATCGACTTCTTCCTCCAGAGCGCCGAGACTGATCCGACTGTCTCGAGTAGCAAAATCGTCAAACGATTTTTGAAAAAAGTCTATCGGGTAAAATATTCTGAGAAAAGAGAAAAAAAAACGTACTATTTCTTCTCGAGACGGTAGCTTCGACCCTTCGCGTCCTTCTACGTGAACGGTTGGTTTTTCGTTCTCGCCTTCGGAATAATTAGCTTTGTTTTGCACGCTGCTAGAGGAAGAACAAAAGCGTAGTGCCGCTCCGTCCTAATGGTGTCCGAATGAGACTGTTCCAGGACCTCAGTCGCTCCTCGTCGCGGTAATGGATTTTGTGTCATCTAATAATTAATAGAGTTCTCCAAGAGCGCGCGGTCGGGACGCACCGTATACGGCCGCAGCCTCATTCATCACGCTTTCTAACCCCTAAGCATTTTAATTAAACGCAGAATTTTTAAAGTCTTTCAGCATATTTTACTCCCGTTGGATTCGTCGACGCCTGCGTCGTCTACGGGGCGACGACACCTCGAGCTGTACTTTCACACGAGCTTTGCGATCGACTCGCGCTGAAACGGCCGTAAACGAGCGACACTGCGGGCGCGACGATAACGCTGACAATTAATTACCGATATGGATACCAAACAGATAGATAATTACTTTCCGAGCGGCACCTGTGAAAAAAAAAATGGATGATCCTTAATGACGAGCGGTAAAATTTTTCGAATTTTCGAGATCGTTTGGCCGACGGAGCATTAATGTCTCAGGAGGGTCGATGAGAACGAGTACAAAGAAGATATTCGAGGGCGGAAAAAAGACAAGGGAGAAGACGTTTTTCTTGAGCGACGCTAAGGTCGGACTGGGAGAAACCGAAGAAAAGGGAATAAAGGACGGTACAAAAACTAACTGAGAGAACGAGGAAAAGCACGTGATCTGGACTCTTGAGACTTTTTTTTTCTGCCGGATTGCATCGTGACGTTATCTACGCTCGAACAACAGCAGCTACCATCTTTTTCTAAGAGACGGACGTGCTAAAGTCCCTAGTCTACTGCCTATAGGCTCAGTGTGTTACGTTGCTTGTTAGAATTATTTGAGGCTTAGTGCTCGTTTGGCCATATGATATATTTTGCGAAAGAGAAGCAGAGATTAAGGCAATTGGAGAAGTCGAGAGTACGGGAATGGTCGAAAGAAAGTTTACGAAGAAAGAAAGGCGAAGATAGAGAATGAAGGAAGGGCAATAAATATTAATAAGGGTCTACGACTGTGTGTATCGATCGTCCCTGATTCACGTGGTCAAAGGCCGGATAGAATCGATCGGTTTTACTCGGCGACCTCCGCAATAACAACCTCGTTATTTGCACAGACTCGGGCACCTTTTTCACAATTCTAATCGTCCTAATCAACGTTAAAATATTCGCAGTGATTTCGACGATACATTTTATTTTGGATATGTCAGAACCAAGAGAGAATAACAATTGGTACTTATTCGTGTCTACGTTAGGTATGTCTTGGTTGCTGGTTATTTTGACTTCTCATGCGACTTAACAATAATTAATTTTCTATTTAATATAAAAGTTTTCTTTTTATAGGCTGTCAGACGCCAGTATGAAATATTATTTTGTAAAGACTAAGCCCAGACAAGTAATTGATGTAGCGGATAAAATTTTTTAATTGTGTATTACATATATGTATAATAATTTCTTCGTATCTAGATGCATCTTTTAATGTAACGCAATCCAGTTGCTCGCATTTTACAAGCCACGCGGTATCTGATCGAACCTTCTTTTCTGATGCAAATAAATGGAAAAGTTTTAGTACTGTTGATAAAACAAATTTACGATAAGCTCTGCTTGCCTCGTTTCGATCAATATATGCGACGTATCATTGTTAAAGTTATAGTGAGCGAATTCATTCGATTTCGCAAACACCTGATTTTATTTATTTTCTGTATATAACGGGGATAATATTTATATCGTACTGAATATCGAAGTTCTGATTTCTTTGTGTGATTCGCTGAATCGATCTAAGATCGATATCAGTGTTGAAAGTAGGATAACGCCTATAATAATTACATGCACGTAAAATGAAGTCATTATTTATCAATCTATTAATAAATTATCTTTCTCATAACGATCACATTGAAAATAAATAGTAACAGTAATAAATTAGCTATATGCTTTACCGTAATTTCTATCTTTTTTCTTCTCCATCTATTTCTCTTCTTCTCTTATTCTCCATCTCTATGTCTAAGGGGCACCTAACCCTGATCTAATAAATTGATTTCTCTCTCTCTACCTCTATATCTTATAAAACAGTCTCTCTCTCTCTCTCTCTCTCTCTCTCTCTCTCTCTCTCTCTCTCTCTCTCTCTCTCTCTCTCTCTATATCTCTCTCTCTCTCTCTCTCTCTCTCTCTCTCTCTCTCTCTCTCTCTCTCTCTCTCTCTCTCTCTCTCTCTCTCTCTATTTCTCTCTCTCTCTCTCTCTATCTCTCTATTTCTATATCTTATAAAACACGATTTCTCTGTGTAACTGACTTTGCATACTTGCGAAAAATTTGAAAACGAATGCATCGGTGTGAGTGGGGTTTTCATTTAAAAAATCCTTGAAAATTCAAAGTAGCTTTAGGCAAACACAAAACAAAATATTAGATATTACAGTTATTTCCGAAGATTGAACGACATAATTGAGCCTATCCAGCGAAAAATGCAGCGCGTGGCACGAAATCTGCAGATGCCTTTAGGCAAAGTAAAAAAACTAATCCAAGGTATCCGGAAGATTGAACAATATAATTGTTGCTATTCAAATAATTCATGTCCACTTTGTTCCAACGATAAAATTTTGTTATCACTAAAAACTTTTGATAATAAAATTCTTTCTAATATACAATGCAAGGAAAACAAAAACACAAACCGAACACCGAGCGTCGCCGTAGACGTCCGTACAAGCTAGTAGCTCGTATTACAAATATTCCTAAGCTATACAGTCGTATCAAGTAAAAATTACAGAATTCACCTTTAATACAATGAAAATATTTTTTTTACAGAAATTATTTTTCCTATCAATAATACGTAATATTTTATCTGTACATGCTATCCATAATGCGTGATGATTATAGAAGATAATTCATCATAAAAAAGAATCTTTCTTACGAACGAGCCATCTGTACACATATTTTCCCTATTCTGCTATAACTTGTCTGACTTTACTACGAAGGCAAGTAAAAGTTACGATAAGAAACATCCTTTGATGAGAAAATGCTTTTTCTACTATATTGTTTTTGTTCCACATAGTATACTACAGCGCGAGCACGTGGTTACGAACGTACGCGGATACCTTTTCGAAAGCATAACACGCCAACCATTCATTTGTCCATTCATACTCCCATTTAGCTCTTCATTGACAGGTATATTGAAGTATAGTACATACAGATAGCCTCAAATGAATTACTACTACACCATTTGATATTGACTACAGACATTGAAGCGTACCATAAGAGTGGTTTGCGTACTAGAGCGTAAAAGTATAATTAAAAGAAGAAAATTATCAAGGAAAAAATCATGCAAGAAACTACCCATGAATTTCTCGTGAGAAATAGCAGTCGCAGGTATCGACTTTCGAATTTTGGTTAAAGCTACAAAGTAAAATGGCAAAAAATGGTCGTAGAAATACAAACCCATAAAAATATAGTTACCAGGCAGTTTTGGGGTGTGAATCGTGGGCGCGTAATATTTCAGCTTTTTCAGACTATAACCGCGGGGGTTGGTGACACAGTTTCAGTTGGTCAGACCAGCCAGGTGATAAAGTGCTAAGTCGTGGGTCCCCTTCGCCATAACACACACGTGACACATTGCCCTCGCATTAGGCCAGTTGCGTAGATGCGTATCAACTTCACGAACCGTAACACACACGATGTACTCCGCAAGCTGGCAACCCCAGGACTCGTACTTAAAACGCGAACCACGCAGTCTCCTTTCGTCGAACTGTTGCCAGCTAATTTTCAAAATATCTTCTCGGTACGAGGGTTAAAAAAAACTCGGGCCACCCCCGTTACGTGACACGAGGTCAGGTAAGAAATGTAGAAAAAAAAATAATTGCGTTATTTTCACGCAAATTTCTTGAGAAAACCAAGGTCCCACGTTGCAACATTTAACGTACGTGAAAGGTAATTGTGACGTACTTTGATTCCCTACGAATAAAAACTTGTAATATTATAAAAAAAAACGATAAGCACATTCGCCAAGGTTGATTCCAACGTTATGTTTATCAAGTAAACGGTGGTAAGTACATGTATACATATATGTATACCTATGCACTGTACAGCCGACACCTACCTATCTGCTCATCAAAGTGACAAGTAGAAATAACGTCATATTAACAAGTTAGTTATTGTAATTGGCCGGCAGATTAGAATTAAATAACAGAGACTGCAGTGCTTTCGTTAGCCTGGCTAGCTCGCGGCACGCCATCTTCAAATCCATCAGAAGGGCGAACCCCAGTCAAGGTTGCGCTGCCCGGCCTTAACGTACCGACCACGTATACGTAGATGCTTCCGATACACAGGGGTAACGATAAATATTGGAATTTTTAAGTATCGCGATTACGTGAACTCGTACTCGTCAAGCGTGTTACCAACGTTTAAAATATACGGCAGGCAGCCCTGCCATTGGCTGGTACACGGCACCTTCGAAGTGTACATGGAAACGTTAGAGACAGGTAATGAGTATTCGATGCTAAAAATTGTGACGTAGGCATCGTGAAAATAAACGTTACGAATTCCTAAAGCGATAATAAACAGACTACAGTACCGGGAGGTAATTATCCCGAGGAAAGATTCCAAAGCAAAGTCCATGGATAGGAGTCGGCCATTTTGTAGGTTATACCACGGGGAAGGTCTCCCCGGTGTTGTTAGTGACTCCGTTATACCCGTATACTTTACCGTCCTTCGCCAGTTGGGGGGAGGGTTGGTATGGAGAGGACGTGGACGCGCAGGCGCTGCTAAGGGTGGGTCCACTATGGATTTTCGAGGGTAGATAACACAGCGAGTTCCGGGGTGGTAGACAGCATGGGGGATGGGAGCTCGGATATAGGGAAGATGCGAGAATGACTGGGAGTGGTTGTTCAGGCTTGCACGGCAGGCATAGCTGCATATTTCTTCGATTATTACTGTACTCAGTCAGCTCGCTACCTAAAAGCTAGAAATAATCATTTGGAAAATGAGCAGGAAGCACAACCGATTCTACGCGTATCTGCCTACAGGAAATAACGTGTCTGTGTTTTATTACCAGCTTACGTACACGCTATAGAATCAGTTAGGAATCTGAAGCTTCGAACTATAGCACTTTTTCCCGTTCAACCGTCTACTGAAAAATAACCTGCTCCTCGCGACCAAAGCGCATATTTCGATCGGCTCTTCGCTATGGTTAAAATGAGAATCATTATCGTGGAGTCGTTAACGCGAGACCGACACGTGCTCCGAAGAATTATAACTTACTTCGTCGTTACCGTGTGACCGAGATAATATTCAGGTGGGTCGCAGTAATGCTTTTTGGTAATTCCCGTAAGAAACGGAAAAGTCAAAATGTGTTCGGCACTCTGTCGCACGGCTGCCGGATATGAGGTTCTCGTAGGCTCGTGTTCTCCCTTTTGCCTTTGTATACGTCATAGTCTATATGTATACGTATAGCGATATGGAAGGTATGGATACCTTCCTGAGCCAATCAAACTTCTGACCGCTCCGCTACTTATTTGACTTCAGGAACAAAAGAGCCTGAAGGGTGATAAATCATTTTTCTCGCTACTATCTTCGGCTCTCTTACTCTCTACTTGCTTTTCCTTGCCCGCCTCGACCAACGTCCTCATCTCCACTAACTGCTCGAGGTCAAGTGGCTTATCTGCATGACTCGCCAATTCCCAGTGATTCCAGCGAATTCGCCTACCGTCCTGGCATTGCTTTAAATCAATTTTTTTTTATCGACTTTGCATCAGCGTCTTGATTCAGAAACGATGTCCGAACGGATGACGAGTATTATCGCTAATGACGGTACAGAACGCTATCCAAGGCTACTTACAATGAGAATGATTGTCCGAGAAAAGTCGTGATTACCAAGATTAACGCCAGACCTATTATTTCATTAGAACTGTCCAATTACATAAGTAACTCGGCCAGTCCTGCAACGCGTGGTGACGCTTGTTTTGCCGTTTCCGCCACACGAGCCGTTGGATTTATAATTGCATAGATCGAGGAGAATGAATATATCGAAAATAAGGATACGCGGGACGGAACTTAATGGTTAACATTGAAATCTCTAGAAATCATGCCGACTGCATTTATAATCGGATGTTTAGCTGCTTCCATAAAAGTACATAAGTATTTACGGTACGATAAAGAAGCTCTTTCCGATTTACTGTATCTCGTTTCTAGCGTTAACGAACCCGTTACCTTTTTTTATATTCAAACGGTCATCCGGCTCGCTCGGTTTGCACAGCGAGATTGTGTACTGCACTGAAGCTATATGCAACGATGCCAAACAGCTACGCAACGGGCTAATCAATAGGACCGGTCGCGTAGCCTTCTGCGATAATTGCGCAATTTCTTGAATACACGTGGACGTGACGCTCTGGTTCGAAAAATCATCCGCTAACGTTAACGCAAACGGCTAATAAAGGCGCGCAGAGGACTGCGCGGGGATGATGCTTTACGCTCCTGTTAACACAAACGGGGCCGAACAACGGCGATGGCACCCAACATTTTCCGTGATGCGCGATCGAAACGTTCTATTCGCGGAGGGCGCTGCGGACGCTGCACTAATGGGAGTGTAAACTGGCCCGATAAGACGTCATGCGCCACATGTAGCGCGTAACTAGCATAACATAGAGAATTATGCTATTACGGACTGACACGCATGCGTCCTGCTGAGATGTATCTCCCGATAAAGTATAACAGTGAGGTCGTTACTGGGAAAACTGTGCGGATCAAGGTAGGCCGTTACACCCTCTGAAAAACAGTTGCGTAACATATGTGACGTTTGGATTTTTCAAAATTGGATATATAATTGTTTCTTTTTTTACATTCTCTAACATCTACCCGGAACGTTCGCATATGCGATTCTGAAGGTTTATCAAAGTGTTAAAGGAGTAACGTATGTTTCCATGGGGTTAAAATTTTTTTTATAAGCAAGTCGATACGCAGACGTCGATATGGTCACCGCAATGCATTCAGCAGTAAAGCCGGACTTGGCTCTGAAAATATTATTCGATACTGTCCGAAAACCACTAATTTCGGTGGCAAGTAGTACAACATGTGGTTGATTGTTAGGGACAGGATGTCGAAATATTACTGCGTCCAGTATGTTCTTCCCTTGGGTCGTCAAAGCTTATACAAAACGAGTCGGAAGTCAAACGTTTCCGCCTTTTTTTCCTTTTCCAATAAGCGTTGCGGCTCTTCCTGTGCGTATGGGATGTGCCTAATACGTATGTGTAAAGTATATCGGTATATAAGGAAACGTGCACGGGTGTGTATCTGTATGCTGAATCGACAGCAAAATCAACAATCGTCCGATGCGATTACTGTGTTTAAGGGAAAAGACAAGGGAGGAAAGTTGTACGTGCGCCAGATGCAATTGTAAATATTACTTGCGAAAGATCCGATGCTGATTGTAAGAATTTTGTGGAAATTGTAGGGGAACTTTAAGACATCTAGGACACGAGTCGAAAGTTTAGCATCGGTTTGAACCTATTTATTTTGCACGGGGATATTCAGGTTGATGTTAGGATTATGGGATAGAGAAAATCGGGTTCCGGTAGCAGTTTGAACTTCAGTCAATTATATAGAAAAATGACGATTTTAGTTCGGAAATTGTGTTAACGGATGTCATTTTGAACAACGAGGTTTCATTTTTGAGCTAGAAGTATTAGAGCCACGTTTGGCCTGGAGTTCGTAATTAGTAATTTCAGTTCGATTTTCAGGTTAGGTTTTGGCCTCAAAGTTTTTACCTGCAGGATCTCGAAGGTTGACATGTGTCACACTTAAGCCAGGAAATTCAAAGAATAAAGAAATAGGAGCTGCTAGAGGCTCAAGCAGGTGGTAGATTTTCGACTCGGAAGGTATGAGAAAAGACGTAAATTTTTCCAAGCACCAGTTTGCGAGCCCAAAGAATTATTTAGCAGTCCATTCGATTTACGATATTAAAAATAAGCGTGTAGGTATGGTGGATGAAAATGCTGACGAAATGGACCATAATCTCTAGATAATTATTTTAAAAGTCAGTAAATCCAATTAGTATAAATTTTAACGGCGTCA
This sequence comes from Calameuta pygmaea, assembly GCA_031762395.1. Lineage (NCBI taxonomy): Eukaryota > Metazoa > Arthropoda > Insecta > Hymenoptera > Cephidae > Calameuta > Calameuta pygmaea. The sequence goes on along the minus strand of JASANN010000233.1, from coordinate 2,443,161 downwards.
TAATTTACAACATAAATACAGATGAAAAAAAAAAGGAGCGAGAGACCAAAATAAATAAACGCCTCACGATCCCGCAGGCATCCATGGGTATTTAGCGAAACACACATTGTTAAAGGAAAAATAGAGCTTATCTTATCAACGGATTAAATTCACATCGAAATAGGATTTCCCAACGTCTATTAATAGTCAGCGTCCATCATAAACAAAACACGGAGACACGCTAGCTAAAGATAAGTGAGTGAAAAACGAAACGCTGCATGGTCCAGGAACATTATTTAATTTGATTGCCTCTTAATTGCCGATTAATTTAATAAATGCTGACGTGATTCGCGGAGACAGAACAGTAATACATATGTATACGGAATATACGCGCGACTTATTCAGCATCGACTGTTACGGAGTCTTTTCGCTGCAGACTAACGCTTAATGGTTATTGACTATTAAGATACATGTACAACGGGGGTTTATTAGTCGTAAAGACTGGTCGAATCTATGTATCCGAAATGATAATGTAAAATGTAATGGCTGAGGTAAAGAATATAGTACCGATATGTTAAACTCTCTGGCAATCGTTCGCTCGCCGCTATATCGTGAAAACTCGTGACAAAAGGACCTTCGAACTGTCAATTACGATGGAGATTATCGATGCTAAATAAAATGGCGGGTCCGAGTGTATGAGAAAGCGAGAACTAAAATTCTTTGGTTATTCAGTTGGGAATTCCATAAAAAATTGGACCTGATCCAACGGCAAAACAAACTTGTAAATCTTCAGTGACCTCGAGCAAGAGCAAGTATGGTTTGGATGGTTTTGGTATTATTGGTGTCTGATGATATAACGGGAAGTCGAATTAAAGTGAGATTAGGATATCTCCAAAAAATATCGTTGGCCCCGCCTGGAAAGTCACTTAAATAAGCATTAGTGGATATCGGGGTATTCCCCCGAATGAACGACTGACCCGGGTCAACTGGGCCAGTACAGAAGAAAAAGGAAAGGGGGGACAAAAATTCAAAAGGCTCAGATATTAAAATATATATAGAATTCAAACTGAGTCTCGGCGACACGTGTTTGAATTTATTCAAAACATCAATTTGGGATGAAAATAAAGGCACACTGGGTATCGGCAGCCACGTGGACAGATACGATGACAGTAAGAATTTCGTAAGGACCAGAAAATTTGCGTCACGTGTCGGTTCGATTACTGTGACCGAATCTGGAAAGTAATAGTTTGCCGGGAGGAAATAAAAATTCTTGGTAGTCGTTACGATTTCTAGTGGCACAGTTGGTCGTTATATACATATACGTATACGTGTATGTAGAGTATACCGAATGTACAGGTATAGGTGCACTTATCCCGAGTCCCGAAGGGAAATTTATGTAATTCTCGCAGTTGACGGTATCACAGAAAAGTAAGAAAAAAAAAAAAAAGAGGAGACACTGTCAGTCGATGAAGTCCGTCTATCTGAACATCTGAATTAATTACTCGGCGGTATGTTAATGGAGAAGCATTTGTTGTGTATATGGTAATCAACGGGCCATCGATCGGTTATTTATCCGCCTGCTTAACATACTCTTAAACCATGGCTACTAATCCGGAGGTCCGCTTATTCTTATCGGGACTCGTTATCAAGCCGATTTCCGAAAGTGCAACTATACTCCACGACTCAATCGTACTATCCCCGTACGTTGTCTCGTTTACTTTCATTCGAAATCAGATACAGTAATTATCGATTGCTAGGTATAAGTCCTGTATCCAGTATGGCAGGTTCGATACGAGTTGCATGGAAAAAAAAAAAAAAAGAAACGAATGATCCTATTAATAAAATGTATAATTTTTTTTATTAAGTAAACTGACTAAAGTCAATTAGCACTGATAAGCATTATCAAGAATACTAATTCAAACGGCGCCTAATTCAGCTAATTCAAAAAGCACCACTACTGCGTCCCGACAGAGTCTACCGAGTATATCCTAAAAGTACGATTAGAGTCAATAGGTTTTCTATAGCTTATTTATATGAGAAGCTATCAACAACGATTGCCGCCTTTACCAAGATCCTGATGGGTTTTACGAGCCAATACCGGCAACTACCGTTTTCAGATTGGCGTTGGTTTACGACAGCTATATAAGTAAACGAGCCGTCATCATCGGTACGTAAAGAAATGTCATCGATATTCAAAGGTATCGATACTCTCGGCATTGAGCCAAAATCAAAGTCCTTCATGCCTCAGCCATTAGCACCTACTAAATTTCATTTATTTTCCCGTTATCCAAATGAGTTGCCAACCTATCTTATAGCTACGTTTTACCCAGTCACGAAATTAAAAAAAGAAAAGCAACCGACAAAACTTTAGCACGACAATCGTAAGCTCGTACGGCTACGAATGATGTAAAAACAATTGGACGTAATTAAAGAATGACAGGAATAATTTCAATTGTAACGCAAATGACGCGCAATTAGAAACCCACCCTTAATTTATGTACAGTGACAATACTATAGGCGACCTATCGATATGTCGAGTATTACCTATGAAGGTAGCAATAATCGCTCTGATCCGCAGCTGTACGTAGCTATTGCAGAAATCGAAGCTAACTTCAAGCCGGATGGTTTGAGAGAGATCGATTCTCAATCTGGACAATTAAACAGAGATTCCTACGGTTCCCCCTATAAGACATCCCACGCCTGGCTTTGTTTACGGCACCACTGCGACGTTACTCTCTTCGAGTCCTATCAACAATCTCCCTAGCGCTGCGTTCACGCACTGCAACGTTGTTACGTGCAACTCTGTAAATATATATATATATATACGTATAGGTAAATACGTGTACGTACCGCTTGCAGCTGAATGCGTATTCACGAAAAAAAGTCCATTCCCTCTGCATTCGGTGCATTCGTATGCGTAGCAGCTTCCTCCGGGTCTCCGCCGACCCCTGATTGGAACTGGCTACCGCGAGGCATCCGCGTGGGTGTCAAAGTAACTCGGCGCTCATTAATATTCCAGGTAAAAAAAGAACGAAAAAAAAAGAAGAAGGACGAGGGAAGAGGAACGCGACTGAAGCTGAATGGATGGTTCCACGGCGATTAATCTCCAGCCAATGACGGGACGGAGATTTTGTCGCGAAGTGCCTGAGCTGCGCCTTTGCCGATCGTTTCCCGTGATACGGAGAAAAAAGGTCAAGACTTTTCGATCGCGGCTGCGATACCCCTGATCCCCTTGCGACATTGTCCACTTCTGGCTTCTAGAAATGGATTTCTGATACGTCGGAACCCGATGAGGACTATATGGCCAAGATTGGTCAGATAGATGATCGAGGTGCAAGTTTTCTGGTTATTTCAAGGAGGAAATAAACTTCGGAGCAGCTATACCATACTATAGCTGTTTATCGTACTATAGTACCTGGACGTGAAGTTGGAGTTCGTTATAGTCAGGAAATTCTCGGGTCAGCCCTTTGCGGAGTCCAGCAACGTTGCACCAAGGTGCATTATGGAAATGTCTAACCAGCAATTTTCATTATCCTGAAAAACGTGGATGTGCCGAAACTACTGAAAATTACTTACTGACCGTGCGTAACGGTAATTTCGTGTAGTGTTTACCTTCGTAAATTAACCGCAAAATTGTTCCACGTGTAATCATTGTAATTAGGCTGGACGCCTGACGACGATAAGGTTTTTATTCAATAAGCTGTTTCGTGGTACATTTGGTCGCTCGATTGACCATGGGATCTTATATGGAGATTTTAACGCTTGCAGTGCGCACTTTACGTGCTGCCTATCCGTTACTCGCACGTGGTCCTTCAGTGATTGCTCTAAGAATCTAATTGCTGAATTAACAAAATCAAAAGATCGGTACACACGTGTAATATATATTATATATTTAGTTATAATACATTTACCTAATAAATCGATATACGCAACACCGGTGCGGGTGTGGACTATGGACAAAAAGAATTCACTACTATGCACATAAGAATGCACTAATATGCACATAAGAATGCACTACTACGGAGAACGTCAGAATAAAAATGATCGAGGCTCGAAACAATAAATCTGTCATTAAGCTAAAGGCAAGGTATCTCCATCAGATACCGGTGTTTATCTGTCCAACTGATCGGCTTCGTTATTCCATAGCAAATAGACAGGCTTCTCCATGTTTCTGGTGGGCTGCTAATGAATTACCTCTTCTTGAGAATCCCTGTTACCGGGAGGCCCGCGCGCATGGTCACTTCGCCTCTGAAGTTCGAGCAGGGACGACTAAATTAAATGAACATCTAAATCGAGACTGGAGCCACAAATCTCCCGGTCGAAAACTCGTGAAAGCAGGACAGCTCCCGTGGCTACGGCGAACGCGCGAATGCTACGCGAACGGCCATAAATCCCAGCTGAATTCGAAATTTAGTACGTAATCACGCAAGAAACATAATGGGAGCCAAAGGGCTCCCTCGTGCTCCGTAGGACGTATGCGGATTAATGAGGACTCCCTTTGCCGATTCGATCGCCAGAGACAAACATTTCCCAAGGATCGAGACTCCTTCATGTCGCGAAACTCGCATTCTTATTTCTCCCAGGGCCGACAACTTGACGAAGCAAGGCTTGAGCACGCTTTACCTCGAAATCAAAAATAAAAAGGAAAAGGACCAGCGTGCCCTTGTTTATTTTACCTTTTGACAGCCACGCCAATAAGGGATAAATTCAGAAGGTGATAATGATAAACATTGAACCTGACAGGCTGCCGATTACTACAACAGATAAATCCGCGCGGTCTGTAATTCATGAATAATTAGCGGTAATTAGCGATGGTTAGCATCGAATCTCATTGCTGCTCGACGACAGAATAGTCCGTCCCGTTTTACTACGAACTTTTGGTGTATATATAGGTATACCGTTCTGTATCCACTTACACTTTTTTTTTATCTCCGCGTTATTCTCAATTAAGAGATTTCGATGTCGCGTGTAGGACCCGCACTGTACGTTACGCTTACACTGCGTACACTGTACGCACTTTGAGTAGACTACGGACGGCCGAATGATAACTGATAGCTATGGCTATCTATTATACGCAATACGGTATCGAGCCATGAAAAACATCATCCCGTAAAGCTTTCCTACCATTTAGATCGAAATCGTATATAGGTACCTGTGTAACGTGTGCCTCTTTAAACGTTACCATGTTTCGCCATCCTATTCACTCGTCTCGCTATATGGACACGGTACGCGGTCAAGCTCTACTTCGACACACTCGTACATTTACAGGAAGGATTTATAAATACTTGAAAAAAAAAAAAATGTAGGAAAACTCCTTTAAAGGTCTACCATAGTCCATAGTATAAGCGCGTAATACCTATTTTGAAATTTTAACCATCACAGCATGCAGGTATACATAATACATATATATATATATATATATATTCCTAACCGTAACGATAAGAGCTACGAAATGAATCACAAGTCTCAATAAACATATATTACGATATATTACGATTTGTCCGGTGTGTCATTAAGTATGAATTTTGTGTTCACACGCATGTTCACGCAGGCGTGGCCGCACATTTCTCATCTCACAATTAGACTCATTGTCGTAGGATCGTAAATCTCGGTGGGAGTAGAACCTTTAAATCAAGAATGTTAACCGGCGAATTGCTAACTGAGAATTGCAAATGTAATTTTGCATGGCGATATACTGCCAGGGAAAATGAGGATCTTGAAAGACATATTGTACCGTATCGATATATAAAATCGATAATTAATTTTTAATATCAAGTATCGATCGGTGTTGCCATATAGAAGGTAGTCAAATCATCGATCGATCGATCGATTTGACAAAATGGCATGGCAGTAAAAATTATATCAGAACAACGTACTTGGAACGTACGTAGTACGTAGAAGGTAAGAAGTCGCGAGGCAGAATGATTTAGGAAGGGGAATCGTTAATCAAGCGGGCAAGTTAGAAGTCAACAGGTGCCGTAGCGGCACTCGCACGAGACACGCATGCTACACGTAACGTTGACACACTATATATATATGCAGGGTTTAATCCGCACAAAGCCACCGAACGGTGTCCAGTATAAATATGACCCTGAAGGTGTCGTTGCTGATCTACGACCTCAGTTGCGTTCAGGAAATTCGTGCACTTGCCTAAGCACTAAATAAGTAGCTGGATTAGGTACCCGAAGATCTAAGTATTCATATACTTGGTGTATAAAAAAAAAGAAACAAATCTCAATTGAAAGTCCCAAGGAAACATGAATTGCCTATAGAAACGCATCACTGTTATCTACCTTCCTATATACTGCATACGTTAGATTACCGAGAGATCGATTCTACTATCGATCTATAGATCAAGCACGAAGAAGATACGTAACATGCATTTGTTGGATAATTCGAGATTTCCCAATAATAAAAACATTCTAAGCTCCACGATGGATTTTTAATCTTCAAGATGAAGAATGAATTTTAATTACTTGTTTCCAAAGTGGATTAATTTCGTATGGACCTGCGCGCCTACGAGCTTCGTGCTACCGAATTCGGACAAAGTGTCTTGGACGGGTTCGCGGCGCAGATGGTTGTACGAAGAATGGAGAAAAAGCATCATGGGAATAAAAAAGAGGAGTGCGAGAGGGCGATCCCTAAACCATTTATCGGGTGTTGGCCCCTCGTCGTTCCAGAGATTAGTGGACCTCTCTGTCCTGAACTCTCTACTCCCTTTTGGCCCGTGGTTGAATCGACGTATGTATCTCTTGGACCTGACTGTATATATGTATACAGCTGCGGTGACTACGGAGCTAGCTATAGGTATATACGTATAAAGTGCTGGTAACCGGGTTGGTTCATCGGCTACCGTAAATGTAAATATCCTACTCCACATTAACATATGTCCCGCGGACTCATTAAGGGGAAAATTAATTATCTAATGGAATCGTTCGCTCGTCGGAACGACCGTTTCAGGGTATCTCCCGGTCTCTACGGAGATACGGAAAAGTGGAGAAAGTCAATTTATCGCGGGGTCCCGGCAATATTCTACTGGACGAAAAGATACCGCACGGCATTAACGCTCGCGCCTACACGGATAAAGTAAAGTCCGTACGTGTGTTTTTTTTTCTCAAAAATTCAAAAAACGCCGAAAACGTGTTTTATCGTTCAAGACTCTCAAAGATCTACATCGTGCGACCGTAGTTTGGCTGTATGCTAGTTTCCAGTGAAACCGTTCATGCAGTGGTTAAAAAAAGTTTTTTTTCTGAAAAATTTAATACATTTTTTAACACCAACGAATATTTGATCGCCAAAGCCGTTGGCGAATTGTATTTTCATATTATTCAAGGTTCAGCACCGGCTGAGCGTGTTTCATACAAACCGAGTCACATCCCATAAATAAGTCATTCCTCATTGAGGCGGACTGCTGCAAGAGCCACTAGGAGTATTCAGTACCCGTATCAGAGATATCCACTCCCATAAAGCGTGAAGCGTTTAAGTGGCGCCAATCGATGAATTATCATACAGTCTCCACGTGCGCATAAAGCAATCAGTAGAAACGGAGAAAAGGATCGAAGACTTAGAGGAGCAATTATCCTAATGGATGCAAAGTCGCGCCCTGCGCCCTGCACCCGGAATGGTAATGAGTCGATATCACTGCATACCAGGATCTTGTATCCTCCCATCCTGTCTGGGAGCACGAAGGACTCGAGGAACGGGACGAGCTCGAGGGAGACTCGAAACCTTCTAGGATCTCTTGAAACTGCCAGTAAAAAGTGCCAAATCGAATCTATTTGAAATTTCATTAAAATATTTTGACCCCTTAATCAACCAAGACGTCCAAGACGTCCTGGCTGATCTGATCGTGTGAAAAAGCCTCCCGATGACAGCCGGATGTCTAACGAAAGCTGTGCGAAGCTCAGCCTGAACGTTAGACGGCTTCGCACTTGTCACCAGTCTTCTTGGTTATCTTCGTGCTTCTTAGAAGGTGTTGCTCCCGGCCAGCAACATCACCAGGCGGCACGACCTCTCTGCTACCTGCTCCGCTTTACAATATCCCGATATCACTAGCTCACGATTCGCTGGAATCTTCTTCCTCTCACGTGCTTTATGTTTCTTCGACGTTCACGTGTGCTGTCTGCGCAACCTATAGTCTTGTTATTCGATTACTGTCGGGATAGAGTCGTAAGTCGCAGGTCTACATGTTGGGATATTAAGACATTCCTCAAGGGATATGCAAATACGGACGAACGCGATTCACTGTGCATTAGCTTCTGTAAATTTCATATATTATATATTTATAGTCGACTTAACGTATTGGACAGTAAAATTGGCATAGAATGTACGATGGAAAAATAATATTGATATAAATAAAAATTTCATCTACCAATCCAATCATCTACCTCGTGCACTTTGATCAAGCTTTTTAATCGTCCCTGACATCGATACGCATGAAAAGCCTCGTGAAGTCATTCAAAGGACTTCCTATAAGCGTAACCGCAGGAGTAGCGTTAATTTCTATTCATTTGATATACTGCCTAAAGCTTCGTAGCAATTCAACTAAACATGGTAATACTATCGTAACCTCGTCTAATTAAGAGTGGGTAATTGATACCAGCGATAACGATGATTTACACGAACTACTTTGTGTACTCACGTTCAGGTATACAAGACGATAAATGTCTTCTTCAGGGTCATTAAGTATCTCGACGGTCGATATCAACGATGATTTCCAGGTAATAAGAGCAGCAAACTGGCGCAGCTTCTTCCGCCTTTCTTCTGGACCGTGCAAGGATCATTTCTTTTCTGACTCTCCTTTGGTGGACCACAAAGCCAAGTTTGGTAGCACTTCGTGGTTCGGTATAATTGTACTTGCCATACAACGGGACACGATAAGACCAGAGTCTGACTACCCCAAGTACCGAAGCTCTTTCGTAAAGACATCGCGGCCGACTGTAGGCAAAAACCCAGAAGCGAAGTCTTTTTGTATGGCGCAGAAGCATTGATTGAAATATGAACCAGTAAAGGGTGCAACCTAATCTGTCAAAGAAAAGGCAATACAAATGCATCTACCGTTCTATTTTTGAGATAGGCTTAATCCCCAAAGGAGTGGGCATTACGTTGGGGGTGTCACTTTCCCTGCGGTAACACAAGCTAGTTTTCGGGAATCTCGAGGTACACGTTAACTTCAGACCCGTGAGAAAGAAACTCCCTTGCTAGCTGCGACACTGCGGTTTCCAATAGTCGATTTTTCGAACGCACTGAATTTAAGAAAAGGAATTCTCAACGGTTTACTATGGGTGGGCCAAAATTTGTTTGAACCTCATAATACATTTTTATATCAGCGTTGCTGACCACGAAAATTCGAAGATCTCATGTCCAAATTACTGTTACATGCACGTTGTACATTTGTTGGACTTCCATTAAGTCAATCCGTTAGATAACCAAGCTAAGCTCTACCGGCTTATGTTCTTGCTGGTGTTGCTGAACATTTCTCCCAGTACAACATTAGGACGTATATTAGTCTCACGGGGTGTCCATAGTGCATCACTACGTGTCCACGTGTATCGGTGAGGAACTATTGGATTATTCAAAGCATACGAGCAGAACAGTCGCGGTTAGCGGGTATCAGCCTGAGTTTGTTGGATTCCGGATCAGAGTAATCTCATTTGCCATCCCCTGATCAGCCTATCCTCACTGGTCAGAAGTGAAAAAACCACGCCCTATCAAACGACGACATTGGGATGATTTAACGGAGTTACGTAATTGCTAATGTAAATTGATGAGCACTAATTTGCATTGATAAAAGAAAAATTGAAAAATTAGTAGCAAAATTTTATCATACCGAAACATACTTGAGCATCCTTGTTCTTCTTGCGAATTATCATTGAACTTATATACATATATGTATACTCGTATATAAAATATATGATGAAAGAAACATTTTTTGAAAACCCTTTAGTGTCTTGTTCGTCTTCCAAGGGCCGACTGCATTGTATGATTTAATTTTTTTTTTTATATCCCGAAGACAGTATCAATTTTTGAAGTAACATTTCTTCGAGATTGGCCACCCCTGAAGTTAACTCATGCATGTGATTTAATTAGTCTACTTGGGGGGTAAGATTTTAGCCTCAGCTAGCCGCAATTCATTAGCTCTTAGCATTGGGATTATAGCCAGTGAATTTCTAATGGTGACAGGTGTGTTAGAAGCTGATGAAAATCATCATAAAAAACTAACATGATTCACAAGTATATAGATGCGCCTTTATATGAACGTTAAACACGAAACCTGAAAATGTAAATAGGAATTTTACGATCTTCGTTCAAGGCAAATGACTGTAGTAATAAGCATAGAAGCAAATAGATTAAAGGAAGGGATGAATTAGCTTGAAGCAGACATACTGACACGAAAACAAGATTTTTCTAAATCCTTCAAAATTACGACGTAAAACAAATCTCGATATATGTATAAAATGATTAAAAAATTTCTCAAAATTTCCTTTAATTTTCAAAATAATCGTTTCCAAAATCGATCCGCCTGCAGCACTTAGATTCACTCTGAAGGTGAACAACAATTGTATTTTGTTATCGAAACAAGGGTCGTTCGGCAAGATTCCTATGGGTGCTCAATGAGTGATCAGCTTCATTGGTATCTGAATGACAGAAGACGTGGGTCCCACGCAGTTCCAGTCCTCCAGCCAACTGAAGCGTCCGATACTTACAGCAGGTGCTGCGACTAATTCGTCGATCGCCAGGCTCGAGCCGTGTCATTCATTTCCTTCGGATTTTCGTGCCAAAATAAATTCGTATCTGGGCACATAGAGGAGAAGCTTGCACCCCCGATTATAACGGCTCAATTTTTATTACCACTGCAGGCTGTCTTTGCGGTAAGCTACTGTTAGGCATCGAACAGGAGGTAAACAGGTACGCGTTGCTTTACAAGAAGCAAAAGTCCTCGTCTTCCTTCAGATCATCTTTGCTAATTTTGCCCGAGGCATCTAGCGTCTTGATGATCAGGCATGAAAATGATGAAGTATTGCTTGAAAGATATCTCAGTGGCTATGTAGCGCCTACTCAAAGACACCTTAGTTTTGTCGGCTGGTTCGAAAGAGCCTAGTGAAATTTGTTAAAAAGTTCGTCCAGCCACGTGGTGCACCCTTGCGTGGTCCATCCTTGGCAAGGATCACGCACGATGACGTGGATCACGTGACCGTTACAAACCTGACCTAACTCACACCCTCACTGGCACGGGGGCCAACAGCACGCCATCATCCGTGCGCAGCACCAATGAATGAGTCAAGTGTGCTGTCCGTATCGCAGACCAGGTGAATCACTGCTCCTTGAGAGGGACATGCAAACGTTGACCTATCGTTTTTCGAATAGCATCACGTGCATTGACTTCCTGTCACCCTTCAAATCATTCAGGGCTTGGACCTTCAAAGTGGTTCTGAAACTAAGTCAGCTGGAATGCTGTGTGACAGAAATTGGGTATGCGTCTATTTCATCTGGATCCAAGGTCACGATAGATAAGACCCTTTCTCAAGTCTAGTCCTAAATTGAGCTCTTAGAATTTAAAAAAATCCCTAGACAAAGTCTTGGCCCACTGTCAAATGAATAACAAGGACCCTGATACGTGGACGAACCCTTATTAGTATTTATTAAGATGTTCAAGAGATCGGTACGATGTCTATAGCCACGTTTATCTGGGAGTCGATAGCAGATACAAAGAAGTTCGGGTAGGAGAAAATATAAATAAATAGAACGTCGCGGAAGGTAAGTTTAATTATCGGAAATGGCTGAATCGCAGCGAAGGATAAACCGATAAAAATAATCGGTGGTACTGAGCATCAGTAACGAATACCTTGGAGAGCCATAACAATCGCAACCTACCCCCGACAAGTCGATATTAATAAAAACACGCTTTATTAGAACGACTGCGGTAGAACTGTGGGAAAGTGTCGGGTAGCCCGAAGTAGTATAAGACGACCGGGGGTAGGCGAAGTTACAAAGCCGTCAGCCACAAGTTTTTAACGGCGTCGAGTGATGCCTTCTTTTTTTTTTTTTTTTTTTCAAAGACCAACAAACAGTGAACCGTGGAAACGATCATAAGATCTTTATATTGCTGAAATTAGTAGGACTGAGCGGTAACGTTAATACGCGAAACAGAGGCCCCTCGTTCATAGGCAGCACAACATTATTTAGCTATAGAATGGAAACTACCAGCCTCTTTCTCACTCTCTTCTGGCAATTGCACTATATATATATATATCCAACTTCGGTCATCTTCGGGAGCACTAAAAAGAGAATAGGTCCGACGTCTGTGCCCTCGGGAGATCTTCGGATTCTTCTAACTGATCGATACCTAATCTCGATACCTACGTAGTCACGTCCGTACAACGTGACCTAATGCCAATAACTTGTATATTCGTACGATATAATTTTAATGCTTCAATTATCTCTTATGCAATACACAGGGTGATACGTAAATAATATGGGTCCGTTTTATGCTCGATATATATTTATGTAATTTTTTTTTCTTTTCTTCCATACGAAATTCTTTGAACGAAGCGCTCTATGTATCGTGGACGAGAGAATCCTGCTTACGTAATGTCATTGTTCTTCGTTGCAGGGGATCAGTCGTGGAATCGGACGATGCTGCAGCTAAGCAAAGTTCCAGGAAAAATTCCGTCGATCTTCCGGCACGCACGAAGCCTCACTACCGTATAGACGAAAAAGCGACAATTATTCGCCCGGATAACAAAGAACTGCTTTCCCAGCAGTCGAAAGGAAGAAGAAGCCGAGACTCGATTCTGGTTAGAAATGATGAGGAAGATAAGAAGTCCCGAAGAGAGAACAGCAAATCAACGGGCATTTAACTTTATTGCCTGGGTTTAACCACTGGCGACCCCTAGCAGCCGGTTATTGGTTTCATCCTGAACGTGCCTCGTCGACTTATTCAATTTTATACCTATTCGACGATTGGAATCCTTTTGGCGAGTGTTGCACACGCTCCGAGGTCGGTCTTCGAGTTCTGATCTTCGTAAGGTTTTCTTGGTCAGAGCTTGAATGAGAAGGGCCAAGCAGAGGCCGAGGAAAGGGAGTCAATGGATGAAAGAATTGCCCAAGTCTTTTGACACGAAGTTAAAATTCTTTCGATTCATTTATTTTTACGCGGTTGGAGGATAACACGGGGACTGTGAAAATACCGACACAAGTAAATTGAATCGACGCTAAGTATATCTCTTTCTCGTGGGATCATCCACGTGGATCTTGGATATAGGCGTGTAGACGTTACTGGTTATGGGATTGAAACGACCCGGAGCAACGTGAAAGTATCGATGAAACTACACGATTAAACGTTCGATGAATCGTCCTGGAGTATTTTTAACAGCAAGCCGATCTCCTGGCCGAATACTCGCGTTACGTGGAGCGTCAATAGAATTCAATAAACATCGATAAGAAATTTCCTCCTGTCGCTGATAGGAGTCGGTGAAGTACAAAAAAGGATCAGAGAGAACGAGTGGTATTACGTTGGGTGGTATTTGACCGTGGGTGGCTATCAAAGTGCCATTAACGTCATCAATATTAGCCATTGATTACAGAGTCGATTACGTTATCGCTCTATCCTGAGAAATGAGGCGCGAGCTTAAGGATCCTATAGGAGTAATTCAAGGTCGACGATATTAAATTTCCAAATATATAAATGAGCAGGATAAATAAACGTGAATGAACGAAAGAAACGAGTAACGAAAGTTTAGCCACGAGAGAAAGGTGAGCACGTAAGGCGCGACAGTCGCAAGCACGTGGGACTTTCACAATTCGATTTTGATCTCTCGCCCGATCCCATAAATATCGGCGAACGCTTTGCCAGGTAATTACGTATCGCGGCCGGGGCGGACAGCGGCACTACGTAGTCGCGGCACGCCTGACCCTTGACCCTTCGATATAATTGTTGCACTCGCAGCCACATTCAGTCTCATTGGCAGGCCGCTGCGCGGAGCCGGTCAGAAAAAGGGCTAGTGAAATGAACCCTCGGCCGCTCTGAAATACGTGGCCATTAACGGCCATAACCATTACCGATTCGACAGAAGTGTAAGGTTAGCCGATACTCGGCCGACCGTACGTGCTTTACGCGCTTGTCCGGAAATTTACATGCCGCCGCTCTAGCTCGTGTTGTGGCTCGCCGTACCGGAGTCAGAATTTTCACGGGTAACATTAAGATAGCTGAGGAAAATTAGTGGTCTGAAAAAGATATAATTATAGCCCGACCATCGTCACTGATATTACAGTAAACAGGCAGCGACAGACGTCAAAACAACACCATGAGAACGGCTGCTTTTACGAAGAGTATCGTTACAGAAAAAAAAAATGACAGTTAAACAGTGAGTGAAAAAATTCGCTAAAGTGCGTACGGATCTTAACGTGTCTTTCAGAGTGCAGGGATTAACCGGTAACATCAGCACGCAACGCAAGCGAGTACCAGGGGCTGAGCTTGCTGACGGAAATAGTGCTTTCCGAAGATACTTTAGCATGGAAGTGGCGCACGTTAGAAAAATTCTAGTCTCGCACCGTTTTTCGAAAATCGAGGAGAAATGAAGTCGCGAAATTTTTTCAGGTATTTTTCACCAGAAGGCGCTTGATAGAAACGTACACAAAGAACTGTTAATTTGACTGAAATACTAAATTAATCCAATCCGTTAAAAAGCACAATATTAATTTCAAATATATATGTATATATATATTTCATGTGCTTTCGACGATATTTGAGAAGGTCGCAAGCCTGAAATGAGAATATTGACATATGCTTAACTGACAGAATAATTGTCAAGGAGCCTGGTAGTTGGCGCATTTCTGCCAAGTGGGCAATATAAAGCAGCCAACAGTTAAGCGCGTATCTCACCACCCGCCGGTGGTACTCGGTAGACCTGGTTCAAACATCGTAAAACTAACTGCCAGTCGTTTCGTGACCACCGTCAGATACTCTTCCCCGTGACTAAAACATTTCGAGCAATCTTTCTTCGACCAGCGTCCCGACGCCTAGTTGGCCTACCCTGGCAGCATTGGCTGGCCGACTGCGTTCTATGAAACCGTAAACTTTCCAATTCCGCTGCCGCGCATGAAACGACTGGCTCATGAAGTTACAATACGACTGTTGCCACCTACAGCAGAGCTTGCCAATCGAGCGTTTATCTGGTTTGCGCGAAATTACACCTGTAACTGGCGCGAGCCGAGTGAAGTATTACCACCCGTTTACAATATTCATATAATTTGTGTTTCTATTGCTTCATTTTCACGTACGAAAATCCAGAAATATCTGCACCTCGTTTCTACGTATTTTCAGGACGCTCGCGTCGTTCCCTTAAATTTGAGAAAATATTTAACAAGGTGTTGAGATTTTTACTGGAAATTAATAATAATGCTCGTCTATAAAATTTCGTTCAGTGATAACAAACTTTATATTTAAAAGGGTCAGTAAACCTTTTTGTACTACCATCCGTATTACACGAAGCGCCGAACAAGATTACTGGACATCCGGCCGATCCGTTTGGATATAATTCTTGAACCAATAGTTTGACGCTCCAAAGTAAAGGAGGGCAGTAATAGTTCGAGGTAATGAAGTAAATAATAAAAGTCAAGGGCGCCTACTTGGCTGCAGGACGAATTTAATGGAGTTAACCCTGTCTAACCTGAGGATAATTAGAAACAGAAAATGATCCTCAACCAATTAGAATTATCGATTTACTTCGCGGGCAATGCACTAGGAATCATACGCACCGAGAACGAAGCATTGTTAGTAGCGTAGCTGCAGCTCGGCTATACCAGAAGCACGTGGCGCGATGTCAGACTCAACGCATTTTTTATAAGAAATCAGACAATAGAGAAACACGTTCTATTCGCAGGAGCAGCTTGTACGTATAAGAAGACAGTTTAATGTTACGTGATAATGCACTTTATGGGACGATGCTGTACGAATGAGATCTACGTAAAACAAAGGACACGGATCATTCGCGTTAACTTATCAGAAATATAATCGGGAACCGACTATAGAGATAGCCGAGTAGATAATCGGGAAACCCACGATGACGATATTAAAGAACTAAGAACATCATTAAGAATGAAATGAACACGAGATTCAATCAGCGCAGTGCATAAAGTATATATTGTGGATAGATCGATGCCGAAGAACGCAGTGTGTTAAAAAAAGAAAAAATTTAGCAAATTTAAACGAGCCGTAAGACAAGGCAATGCAATGTGTAAAAACGTTAACGAGGCATTTAGCTAATAACCGATTCGATTCGATTATTAATAAGAGTCCATCCGAAGTGGACCGAGGCCAAAGGAACAAACAGTTGACCAAGGAGACTCTTAAAAATTTATTATGTCATATAAAAATATATTAAACAAGGTAATGCGAAGGAATACTGAATTAATCGCGGACGAGAGATTTATTATTATGATACGAAAATGCAAAACAGAAAGATCGCATCCGGTTTTATGTAAATGGATTTCAAGGACGTAAAAGCGTGTAAGGGTCGCGTTGATGTCGTAACGAAAGGCGTTAACCCCACTGGCTATTTAATTAGAGGGCCTGAGCGAGCGCCATAGTTTGACGGTCAATTGAGAAATAATAATAATCTCAAGCCGACTTTATAATTAGCCCCTCGGTTTCTTCGCTTCTTCAATTTGACGGGTCTTCAGCCTCTGCCCTGGAAGCACGGCGGTTTAATACACGTCGTTTTATGCAGACCCATTTATGTATCCTCTTAGGACCAATTCTTATTTTTCATTAACGAACAATCCGGAAATTGCATCTCGATAGGTCCGAGGTAAAGTAGCAGGCCGTACGATGTCTGAAGAGCCAGCATTGGCACCAGCACCCTGCACTATAAAGCCCGTATAACACCCCTGGCCATTAAATCGTTTCCGGTCGATTTTCGTACGTACCCGTCGGTTCGGTTACGAACCGAAGGAGCCCGAGCTTTGGTCGATCATTAATTTACCCTCGCTTTCGATAATTCGAAACCAGGGAAAACGAGTCGCAGCGGAGCCCATTGTTACTGTAGAAAAGTCCAATTACCAGGGTCGCACTGGTCTCGGGGCTTAATTAATTTGCTATGGACAATTAGAGTGTACAAGAGATCGATCGTCGATCAAGAGCAATGTCATTGATTCCTCGGTTGTTTTTTTGATCCCGATCGTTCTTGTTCCTCGAAATTTCTATTGAGCGTCGAGCACGCTCTTCTGCTGCTACACAAGACCCGGAAGAGAGCAAAAAATCTCTTGGATTATCGAACGCATAGTCTCCATCGGTAAAACTCACTGGCCGCTACCAGGAATTCCGTTGTGCTGGGGTTTGATGTCTTTTTAATTACAGTTACGTTACAGCAAGGTATACGTTGCTAGCGCTGCCCGGAGTGGCTTTAAACTTGAAATTATCTTGGGCTTTATTTACGAGCCGGATCACATAGTTTCCCTTTCGATGCCGAATTCTACGGGGCGAAGTTGACTAATGTGATGGAGGAGAATTTTTCCACATTAAAAAAAAAAGAAAGATGGAGCCTGATAATCGAAGGAAAAATAATAGGTACGTTAAAGCCACAGGAAATTGTACCGGCAGAGAAATAGTTCAGCTCGAAATGCACCCCGGGAATAATTACGATAGCGACACGATAAGATAATTAAGGGGGAGAAGTTGAACGACGTCAAGAGACAATAATTGGTGACTACTGGACATACAGGACACGGTCGTAAGAGCGTTTCTGCAATTCGGTCTGTTTTGAGCGTCGATCCCGGCGGCGAGATCAAAGCGGTCGAGGAATTAGGCAACGAGATCTGGTGACAATTAAGTTCGTACGTATCTGGAATACGTGGAATCGCTGATCCACCGTACTGGGGTTAATTACTTTTAACGGAGTTCTCCTACGCTCTGGTATTGCGTCTTGAAAACAATGCCTGCACGATCGACAGATATCTCTTTGAGGAAGCAAGAAGTCTGATACGCTGTGAATGTGAAAAAAAAAATGAAATTAAATAGAAATTGGGCAATTTAGCGGTAGATCGAAAAACATTATCTTATCACCTATGCAAATGATTGTACTTGCAATGTGCAAGTGTCGCCTGGCTTATCGGGTGGCACGATTAATAGCTGTCTGTCTGGAAGGGGTTTCAGAAAAGATGGTAAAGACAGCAACGTAACGTAAAAGGAGGAACCGACGAAATTGCATATTTATCAAATGCAAATTCAAATTGCGCTAATAGGAACGCGAAGTTAATGATTGTATTTAAAATGGTTTATCAGCGCGGCACAATTTTCACTCAGATAATAAGCGGTAAGTGCGCTAGGTGAGTATCTACATCGTCACATGTATCATATATATATATACGTATATATATATATATATATAGGGTAAGCACAGACAGGTAGTCTGATGCTTGTGGGGACTTATATAGGCCTAGAGGGCCCGGACCTCGTGGGCCCCATTATGCCTGCTGGCCTGCATATAGACGAGCGCTGCAGCCTGGCAATAATTATGCATTCCTAATTAGCGTAATTAACGGTATAATTGATATGCCCCGCCACTTTTTAATCAAACGTATGTTTTAATGTCAAAGTCGTTAAACTGTAATATTTAACGTTATATGCCACGAAACACGTACGACAAGTATTTTCGGGGGTCTGCATAGGCCTCAATTGTATTATTGCATGCGTCGCGACGTTTGACCAACAGATGGCGCCTTATCGAATGATTCTATTAATTCAAATGGAATTCTATGGAAATTATTTAACATCGTTAACCATCGGTCTGCATAGCGAAAGACTATAAGATTTAATTGTTTATAGTGAAATTAAACTGTCGACATAAAGAATGACCTTTGACACATCACTGACTATACATTGTGCCAATATACGTTATCGATTAAAAATTACTGAAACTTATCCTAGCCAAAGGTATGGTATTGACTATCTTAAAATTAATTCGCGCACTCGGAGCGACCGTCGATTATAAGAAAAAGAATGTTTTAATTAAAGATCAATTAAGCGCAATTACAATCAGATATATCGATCACAAGACCACGTGTAATTTAAAGATATTTTGAGAAACGTGTCAAAAGCACGTATAAAACAAAGAAGAAACGTCAAAGCATATTGTCAAAAATCGCGTGTGATATTTTCGAAAAATTTTTTTTCTTTGTTTCCCTATTCACTGTCTTGCGAATCCTCGACGAGTCTCGTAGAGTCGTGCGAATTTCGTAAGGCGATGAAAGATCGAGCTGAAACAGAAAAAGAGTGGTGGCTCGACGTGTAGCCCAGGGTGGAAGCCGCCATAATTTATGAGACTCGCCCCATTCCGTTCCAGACGTCAGATGCCATAAAAAGAGGGCAGCTCATCTATGATGGGATAGGGGGCTGTATATCAAGCCTGATATGGGGGAGGTCCCTATGATATCACCCTCTGCCAGTACCAGTCCGTGCTACGCACCCCCCATCCACGCGATACACACGTACCTCCTATTACCGTAGTGCCTCGAGGCTGGATTGAACGTCAGAATATACCTATCTCGTACAAAGCTATATACAGCATTAAATCGAAGATATTAGATTATACGAAATGTCACGTCAGTCGCTGATGTTTACTTCGCAAGTGACACAGTTACCGACACGTCACTGTATCTCGAATGGTACCGACGTATCTTGACGTGCGCGTACCCTAATGACAAAAATCATAGTCACATTAAACAGAACCACTTTCCGAACGCACGTTACGTCAGTTTACTTTCTCATACAGTTATAACCCTAGGGGAGATTTTCATTGGTCTGTCACTCTTCCCGCAGTACACGACAGCTCATTGGTTACCCATACCAGAATGTCAGATGACTTGCACTTTCCATCACGACCCTATTGGTCCATAGTTTGGAGGGTTGCGTAAGAAATTCGACCAATCCAAGACGTAGCTGGCTACCCTCTAGCAAGCAGAATATTCTAACCTATAAGAACGAACTGTTTTCAAGTTGAAAGAATTTGTCACGGCGAACGCGACTTAAGGTATGACAGTTTTACTATAGAAATCAAATGGGTAGGGTTAAAGGAAGAGACGATCGCACCTGATATTAAGCCTATACGATTGGCTGGTTCTAGCAGAATATTTGCACGGATATCGATAGGTTATTTTGACCTTGTTTTACATGCATATCGACTTAGCTTCCATGCTCGCGTGTAATACAGTATATAATGTAAAATGACGAATTCTTGACAGCTCCTTGATCGACTTCACGGTCTTTCGTTCCTCGACCAGTTCCCCCTTGTGCCCGTATCTGATGTGCCTGTACCAGCGTAACCTTCCCCGTTCGGAGCACGGGAAAAGAACGTTCTCGAAATATGTCTACACGGAGACAGCACAGCGTGCACCAGGTAAAACGCAAATTATAGGTCTGCTCGGTGGCATTCTCGTACAGAGCATTTGGATTTGAGGATAGCTATTATCTAGCTAGGCGTCGGAGTCCATAGCTGAGAGCGATGTATCCGTCTAGGAATCTAACAGCAGAGCCTAGTTTAATAGGAATATAATGGTCGCCATGCATCAAACGTCCTCACGTGTAATTACATCGGCATTATCTGCCGCGACTACAGCCAGATTCGCCGAATTTTGCATTATCGAATAATCCTCCTCTGCAACGATATTTACGTAAAAGCTTAATTACTTAATTACACCGATAAGATTAGCAACAGTATCATCCCTTGCGACACTTGCAAACCTGCTGGTTGTACGACATGGTGAATACGTGGCCGGTGTTTTAATTAGGAAAAAAGGAAGGTTATAAAGAGGAGAGTCGAGTACTTTTTTTTTTTTTTGATCGCGATAAAAAAAACCTAAGAGCTACAGCCACGAGAGTCACCTAATCGGGTACCGCGATGCGTGATAACGTTGATACGTATATGCGCATGCGCATAACCCAATTGTGGTATAACGTCGCCCACTGCGCGACACTCGCCATAGCTTTTCAAGCACTAATTTAATTCGTCCACTATTTTCACCCCTTTCTCTCGCTGGGTGCGGTCCTCGCTCGACTAATTCATTCTATTTCTTTCTTACTCCTTGTTTTTTTTTCAGGCTTTCTAATCCCCCGGGGGTAGTGTGCAACGTGGCGGCGCCTCTCTAACGTGTATGTGGTTACCACAGGGCGTTATGAGCTTCGTACAAACGTGACTAATGAGAATGAGGCAGCTGTCATGGTCTCGCTGGGCGCACCCTGGAGCCAGGAGTTAAGTAAAACGCCTCACAAATCGCGGCCGTACGAAATCCGAAATCTCGCGTCTAATGTTACACCTACTTCGATAGATAACTGATATCGATGTCATTACTTACTCGGATGCATGTGTACAGTGAATTCTTGATGATAAAAAAAATACATATATACATGTGTATATATATATATATATATATATATATATATATATATATGAAGGCAGGTTTGAAATTTTCGTCATAGTTTATTAGAAGAAGAAAAAAAAAGTATGTAGAAACATGGAAAGAGGACTTGAGCTCGACGTAAATATACGCTTGTCTAGCGAAACGATCGAGAACGAAAAAAGCGTAATTGACGATGACGTAGTAAATCTACACTTAGCGAAGGTGCGCGATGACGAGGCTGACGATTCGTGCGATAAAGTAACGCGCAGGTATACGTATTGCATTGGACATAGTCGATGCAGGATAATATCAATTCGATTGTAGGTAAATTGGTTATCCCGATTCCCGTATGAATATGTAACGTCGAATACATCGCGTACGTGATACACAGAGCGTTTACACGAGGATTAATCGTGGCATGCAAACAATGACTATTATGGGAATATTTTTCGGATTTCTCTTAGGAGCGCCAATGGTATTTCTCATAATTACGTGGATTAAATTAGTGCCCCAGGTTTCGCGTGCTCGCTAATGGCTGTAACTGTTTGTAAATGTAATCGTGGAATCGTGTCTATACCTAATATAACTATATATATATATTACATATAGATAGCGCAGTACCTGCACACGCTCGGCCCCGCCGCCACAATAGTGTAAATGTGTTTTATTTTATTCCGCTATGCGCTAAGTACTGCCATGTTTCAAGTTAGGGGGGCAGAGGCATTTAATTAAAGAAAGCACTGGCCCTGCGCGCTACTGGATCGTCGGGTCGATTTTGCTTTCCCTCAGGACGCGACCAATGCTTCGGACTCAAGGCACTCGTGTAATCTGATGTAAAGTTCCTATCAATTTGTCAGCAGTGGCCACCGTGAGCTTCTTCGCGTACAAACGAAATCTGACGCCGTACGGCTGGCCTTTAAAAAGTCGTATCGGAACGCGTGTCGTGACTTAACGAATTTTTAATTAACAAGCTGACGTACTGTGTTAACATATTTTGAAATTACCTGTAAATTGATAGCGGCTGTAAAGCACTGACTTCACGATTTCCAGATAGTACGATTGCCTTACCTGTAAATTAGGGAATGATAAAATTTTTATAACCGTCATGACTATTCGGTTAACGTTTGATCTGAAGTTGGCTAAGAATCGAAAGAAAATGGCGGAGGTGCGATCATACATGTAGTTCAGTCCGATTCCCCGTGTATAATATTACGTATTTACGACGCGGAATACAAATCGCGTTAAACCCCTGAATACTGCAGTGATAGCATTTTCTACTGTTATATAATAAGCGCGGCTTGCATAATATTATCGCACGGGTAAAGTGAAACTGCAGCTAGTGTGTACCATCATTGGTGCGGGTCCCTGTGTGAGTAATTCTGCGGATTATAATTGAGGCTTGAGAGGGGGCTGATGGGGAGGGGGTGGTCGTAAGAACGTCCATTAAAATCAGATTTATACCCGGATGAATTTTTATCCGCGTGCCATTTCGCACTTTAAAAATGGCGCCGATCTCAGCGGCAATTTTCTAGCTCGCTTGGATGATCGTCGCTATTTATATGCTATATGGTATTATTTGTTTTTCTTTTTGTTCCACTAACGCATTTCTCTCTGTCTTTCTCTATGTATTTTTTATTACTATCTTCATCGCTAGATTTGAAACATAATGCACCGCTGGTATCGAATCGATCGGGAAGTCGTCCTCTGGGTCTCCGTGTCCTCTCCCCTCTACTGTCCACGGCTCCAGAGGCCACCCCTGGACGCTGATAGCGAAGAAACTTATGTGCCCGAGCTTTATCATCGTAACCCACATCTCGGACGGAAATTAGAGTGTAAAAATAAAGCTGGCAACGATTTAAAAAAATTGGCGAAAAACAATATAGATGCGCGGTGGAGCTTCTTTCAGGTACGATGATTTCAGTTCAGCTACTGTCAGCTGTGTGCATTGACGATAAGCTCGACATTGCTTGACTGCAGTTGCTTTCAATAAATTACGTATACCGGTACTGTACGTTATATCAGACGCTTGGGAAATAGACAGCGTGTGACAATGATATTTTTTGGGTTTAAATTTTACTTTATATTATCTTGCTTGTGAACTGTGACGTGATTTTTCGAATCACGGTCACAAGGCGACTCCGGCTACCGATAAAGATAACGTTCTTGTTTTTCGCTCCCTTCGGGTCGCCACCCTGGTCAGAAAATATGCTCTCGGGTTGGTTAGTACAGTTTTGCCAATGCTCTCGGACGATTTCGTTATAGTTTAGTGGAGGTCGAGGTG
>JASANN010000233.1:2361994-2419405 GCA_031762395.1 Calameuta pygmaea | reverse complement strand
GCTGGCGCCCGCCTGGCATGCGGATGCATGAACGAAGGCTGGACGAACGAAGGTAACGTAGGTTGGTTCTCGCAGATTGTCGTTCTCGAATTTTACTATCGGTATCGGGTTAAGAAAAATACGTTACAGAACATTCTCTTCGTTGATCGTTCTTGGAATTTTATCCAGCGCAATGAATGATTTTTCGTAAAAACGCGAGGAAAAAATTCATTTATTTTACTGACGTGCCACTCTCATCTCACGCTTTGTTATATTCAATATGATACTTGCCTTTTTTTTTTTGATCGAACTCATACGTATTCTATTATACGTTCTATTATTGATAGCTATTTGTATGAGATGGTCAGGATAGCTCTGACCTTGGCAACTTCAATTTATTAGAATGGAAGTCGATAAGGAGTCGAAATACGTATTAATGGTAAAATCAATTCTTGGTCAGCGGTATTCATTATACTTTATTCGTTTTCCCTCGTGCGCTTAGTAATCACTGATCGGCATATATACACGTATAAAGTGCGTGATAGCTGAATGGCAAATTTGTCAGTAGACACATATAGACTTGTACTTTATGTGTCACAGACATGTCAGCCATAAGTCTGACATATTCCGACGGTCTCACGACCTTATTAGTAAGCTGGAGGGAGAAATAATGTTGCCAATAACTATAAATACCCACGTGTGAGAATTGTATGAATGGCAAGCCATGTGAAAAAAAATTCTTTTCCACTAAGATTGTAAATTAAAAAAAAATATATATATACATGACATTTAATAATACCGTATTTATTATAAATAACGTATCAAGACTTTGCAATAAAGATTGAGAAAAAGTTAGTAATAATTATTTAAACGAATCACTGTTTCTTAACGACTGATCATAAAGTATTTAGTTATTCAGGATTTTTGAGTTTCTTGTACTCTGTACGAGTGCGACGGAGACAGAGTAATGGGCATTTACGTGCGTGAGAGAGTGACGTACGCATTGGGAGAAACTATTTTTTTTACGACTGATCGATCACATATAATAATTAATTCAAGTAAGTGCACGAGAGCTGCTAAATCTACTTTGCATATTAAGGTTGAACGAGCCTGTATAAAATACTGAATTTCTTAAATCGTCTCGTCGCCAAGTGAAAAACTTTTGCAAATGGCTATACGACTGCTATCCAGGTACGATCAGAATGTGATGTTTCGCGATGCACGGTGTCTGGATGTTGTCTCGGCCAGTCACACTGCCTAAACGGCTTTGGCCAGAGCGTGAAATGACAGACAGGTGAATTCACGCACAATGTAAAATGGCCGATAACCACCTTTAATGCTAATCAGATTTGCTACTGATATCTATACCGAAGTAGAATTTTACGCGACCATATATGTATGTGAATGAATTGAAGATACAAGGAGCAGACGAAAGAAATAATACAAGCAACTCTATAGTATTTAAACGACTGTTTCGCTGTATACTGATAAGAATCTAGAAATTCATTAAACACAATGCTTATAAGTGTAAGGTACATAATGCTGTTTTACGTACTATCTATTGATCGATAAAATAATAATCAAATATGGAAGTCGCTACGAGAAGCATTTAAATATTCCGACAGAAATATGGAAATATGTCAGGTAGAATGTCAATTAAATTCAGGTCGCTGCGTTGAATTTTACGAATAACCTTGAAAAATTAAATGTTAATTCAAATTAGTCAAAATCGACCCATCTGAAAATCATACCATTACGAATGGTCCCAGTAAATAGTATCAACGGGAAGATGCTGATTCAGATTTCACAAGACGATATCATTGTAGGGATGAATAATACTGAAAAAGAAATTTTGGAAAAAACCAATTGCCAAAATTTATTTCTATCCAGCGACTTTCAATTCCATCGATTAAACGAAATTAATTAAAATTAAACGAAATCTTTCCAGTTATCTCAACTACATATCGTAGTTACGATGAACATGATCCGACAGAGTTAACTCAAATGGACTATGTAAATCAAGTAAACCATATATGACGCTAGCGACAGAAGCAGGTGGTTCGATTAGTTAATACGCGCAGTAGAGGATTTCCACGTGCTGTTCCTACTATGTGAAATTGGGTTCGAGTGACTAAACAAGCGGACAGGAAATGCATATAATATAAATAGCACCAAAAATGTCTTTCAATATTTTCTTACTTGACTACAGGCCGTACTTGAATGAACTAAGTAAGCCGTAACTACCCGTAAACGTAGAATGGAGCTGGATCGATAAAAATATATTCCATTAATATTCCATTGAAGTATATCACCAAAAGTTACATTAAAAAAAATAATTATCATAGAAACGTAACAGACTGAACTTGGATACAGTAACGTAATTTCTTTTCCGTTATCATCTTTTATCTATATTCCCTCCCATTCCTTTTACTTTCTTTCTTCCATTTATTCAGTCCCTCCGTACATCTACATGTCCACATAAAGGCGTGCAGCAGCTGACCGTACAATAGTTTGCATAATCATCGGCTCCGCTCTTATCTGTCTCATATTATCACGGGATGCTTAATTGACTTCAGATTCCCTCATTAGCGCTAATAGGTTAATTCTTAAACTGTTCCGCCATGAGGCGCCGCGAAACCGCAAACCGTAGCTAGAAGCGACTGTCAGTCGCATTCGTGACGATGGGAGGGGAAGAGGGGGGGGGGGGGGAATGAAGAGCTCATTTCGTAGTTTATGAGAATACCGTAGCGTGATGAGCTTTCAAGCATGAGTCAAGCACTAGAAAATTTTACACAATTCATATCCAAGTATATTCTCAGGTAATGAGGCTTTAGCGGAAAATTTCGAAAAAAAAAAACGTCTCAATTCAACGAAAACGAATGATCCATAGATCTCAGACACTGAACGTTAATTAAAATTACAGAATTTACACTAAGATAAAATCATGTGCAAACCTATAATGGCTAAGCGCCAAATGCGTTCGATGGGACGTGTCGTGCCGCCTGTATCACGAAGTTACACTAGTACAGTAATAAAGCACCAGAGGCGCCATACTATGCGTTAACGGGTGTAGTAGTAGGTAGCTGTTAAAAATCCCTGACATATTCAACGTCCGTTTGTTTACATGACAGTGAGTGGCGTGTTTATTCTTATAGGAAGGATTAAATGTCGATGAAGTATCGAGTTACGTTACAAGCTATTTCTTAGCAGCTCTGCTCTAGTAGATTCTCGTTTGCAGAGACCGCTTCTGCGCGTCGCTGCGCTGCTCTTGCCGTTGGTCCTAGCGCAGCGGAACCGAAGCACAGAGGACAAGCGAAGGAGAGAGAAAGAGATAGAGAGAGGAGCAGTCAGTCAGTCAGTCTCGGGTTAAGGTGGTAGCTAGAGGCTATATAAGCAAGAAGACCGTATAAACCAACCCGTTCGTATAGGTGCATGGGTAGGTATAGTCTTGACGGTGCGCCTCTTCATCCTCATCTTCATCTTCCTCTTTTTGGCGCTGGCGCATCTCGACGACCGAACCGCTCGCACCGCGCACCGCTGGAACTATCACGTTGCAACCGCGCCCACCGATTATTCTTAAAAGCGGCTGATTTTTAAAGCGGGAGAGCGCGAGTGGAAAATATACACGCGTGAGAGGGACGAAGCGAGATAAAAAGGAGACTCAAATAGGATGTCAAAGAAATGAGCAATGTGCGATAACTATTGACCTCCTAGTCGATTGGGCTTCGTCTGTCAAAAATTTACTCTTTACCAGCATCCGAATAAACTGGACCAGGTGTAGATGTCTCTTGGTGCTCTCGTTCCCGTTACTTTCTCTGTTACAATTCCCTAAGCTGCTGATGCTCAGCATCAGCCTTTTGGTCTCAGGAGAAGCAAGCGGGCTGCCCCTTACGCTCGAGCAGAGTCTTCCGGCTCGTCGGCTCTTCGGGCGCAACTCACTTTCCAATCTTTTCGGACGATCGAATCACGCGAAATCTTCCTTTCGACGAGGAACGTGCCTTCGCGTAACGAGATCAGATTGTTCAAGCTTTTCTTTTTTTTATTTCGCTTACTTTATCGTCGTAAGCTCATCCGCAAGTGACGTTCATTGAACCTTCCCATCCTCCTGACATCGTGGCCAACGATCTCGAAGTGCTTGCGCCCTTTATCTACCTGGGTCAACATAGACCAATATTCGAGCCATTTGCCCTAGCTAATACCGGGTCGGCCAATATTTTCTACAATCTTCATACTCGATTGTCATCGCCACGTTAGAACGAAATCAGTCCAACTGCTCGAGTTCGCATGAACCATGTGAAATCATTGGACGTATCGCACAGATACCAAGGGCTAAAGTATTATTAATAATTTATACTTCTGACCGTCAAACATTTCCTGCTTACTCAGAGACGTCGGCTGCCTACAGTCGAGGAACCCAAGATACGCCTAACGGTCCCACCAATTTGGACAGTGTCACGCGAGAAGATCGACATTTCTTCGACTCATATGCCAATATAGGCTATTCAAGACTTTCCGAAGTCCATCAAAGAAAACGGAATATCATTCCTACTGCATATTGCAGCCTTCTGCAGAGTGACTGTATAATTAAGAATTCATAGCAACGTAGAGAAACAAGAGTTAAAGAGGGCAAAAGAATATCATATCTATCCCCATCGGCACAGACATTTTTCAAAAATGTATATTAAAACCGCCTGGTCGTTACTCTCTCCAAAAAAAAAAAAAAAAAAAAAAAATGTATTCGGACGAAATAATTAAAAATCAAACGAAATAAGAATCAACCAAGTATCGTGACGCGTTCAAGCAGTACAACATTCGGTCTTTAGTAGCGAACCGGAAACGGAGGCCCATCCAGTTTCAGCTGCTGCCACTCGCGGCAAGTATCAAAGAGCTTATGCTAATAAAATGCCTGTAGACGCAATAACATTTAAAACATCAAACCCACCTCGCACAGTCATTTCTCTTCGACCGGCCGTTACAATCTGCTTGGAACTTCCTAAATCATAAGAATTATCAAAAGCGCGATCTATACCTCCCTAATTCTCACACACTCCAGCATCCCTCTGATCGTAACGAAGAATGAAAAAAAAAAAAAAAAGTGCTACTTACGAAAATTCCCAAGCTCTCAAACTGATGCCGGACTCTTTCGACTGGGTCTGACTGACGAACACTTTAACTCTTTACCTACCCTTATCCGGCTCCATAACGCGGCAGTGGTTCTTACCAATTCAAGTTAGCAGAGCTCAACTGAACCGAAGCGCAGACGTGTAATCTTCCGAGCTAGCCACTGGGCGGGGTAATGATACGCTCGTGAGCACTGCTAGTGGAGTATATACCGCGGAGTCCCGTATAAACCACGTTAGACCTATCCCTCTGGCATGAGCCACCGAGGGTGTTTTAGCTCGACCCTTTGATAAACTCCCTTTGGTTATAGCTAACTGGGATTATTCATTAATATCATAGCGCTCCGAGAGTATCTGGACCAGAGTTTAGAGATGAGATCTCGTTAGACGATCTTGAGGTTGCTTAGGTTCCAGGACCATACTGCTCACTCTGATTCGACATGGGAAGAGCGTACCTTTACGAAGGAATTCGAGGAGGAAGGAAGGGCGTACTTAATGCGCTACCAGCAAGATAGACGTAATGGTAATTGGTAAGTAAAGGGGGGTGAATACTACAGCGCGGTATTCTTTAACCGATTTTTCAAAGCCCTAGGCTAAACATCCACCAACTATTATTTCAGTAGTCGCGACTCTTATGAATATAATGAATGAGCTGCGTACCAAAGTGTGCTCTAAGACGTATCATTTGGTGTTAAATTGAAGAATCAAGGTGATTTTTATTCTGGCATTTTTTTATAAGTTTCAAAATTGTTGTACGTTAAAAATATCTTTTTTTTTTTATTTTCATTCAGGGACGATACTCCGTGTAATGGCGACTTTACGTTCGTTGGGAACGACGGGGAGAGGCGAAAATGAAAAATTACCATCGGGACGTATAGGCGAAGATGATAAAGGCTGAACGGATCTAGATACCCTGTGTTTACAAGGGTACCGCCCTGCGCGCACTAGCTCTATGTTTATACCGTCTAATGTTGCATTCCGAAAATGCAAATCCCGCCGAATCGGCCGAATATCGAAATGAAGGGATCCGCCGTTCGTTATAACCGTCGGCTCGTTCAAGCACCTCTTGAAACGCGAGAATTCGTTCCTAAAGCGGGATTCGGCTCGAAAATCAACAATGAACAGTGAAAGAGAAAGAGACGCAGAGATTAAAAAGAGAGAAATTGGAAAAAAAGGGTTAAACCGGTATAATCGCTCTTGGGCTGAGAATTCGAGCGAATCCCTTGAAAATAATTCACGTAAGATCAAACGAAGGTCGTCGATCCGGATGCTGCGGTCAAGAACTCTTTCGGGAAGCCGAAAGGGCGTGGTCCTTCATATTTTAACTATTGCCAGTGCAATATCTGTTATGCAAATTCGTATAGCGACGCTAGACAGAGAAACGTATCTGTACGAAACGCAAGATCGTTCGGCATCGTGAGTCAGTAGCGCTGTAAGTGCGTATCCGAGTAAACTCGTTATTAGGATCAAACCAGCCATTAATTAATCAACTTAACGCACGGTTATTAAGTAATAATTACATAGGCACGCGTGCGTTAGAAGACTAGCGCATGCGGAGCCTGGATACGTCACAACCCTGAAGGAAACGTCGACAAACCGAACAAACTCGATATTCGAACGCTTTATCTGCGCTGAACCCATAGCTTCCAGCTATCCTCTTGTTAATACCTTTAAAAACCGGTGTGGCGCATTCAATTTTCAACCTTCCATATACAAGCCATAGCGATCAAATGATCAACTTTCTGACGTATAACCTTTATGACCATACTTTGATTAAGTAGCTGAACGTATGTGCGCGTGTTTGTATGTGCTTATATATATATATATATACACCTGGGTATTCGCTATACCGTTACGAGAAAGCATCCTGGCAAGTTCCTCCTGCGTAATCGCGCTCATCACACTCGTCGTTTCCCTCGGTGGGAAGGACAGATGCTTGAAAAAGCAAATGACAGTCTGGAGTGACGTAATGACAATGAGAATCCAGCTCCGAGGCACCGGAAGTAGCTGCTATAAGGACCAGGAGACACCAACCGATGCTATACTTAGCCCTGCTAATGCCTCTTTTCTGTATGATGCCTTTCAGAGAACGAGAACATATGTAATTTTGGAAATTTTTTTTTCAAAATTATTCATACAAGGTATCACACCGATAGGTTGTGCGACTAAATACTTTGTAAAGAGTAAAATGGTTTTTTTTTTGTAGGTTAGAAAATTTCTTGTGAAAATATTCGAGTCTGCATTCTTGTGCTGGTATGGCTGTAGTAAATGACGCAAGATAGTTAATTCGCACGTGTTACAGAGAGGAAAAGCGTAAGCGGGTTTGTAAGAGGATTTCATATGAATGGGAAGTCCTAGAATTTTCCCATGACGGCGGGGAGACCCCGTGCGGAGTCATCGGAGGACGTTACAGGTCGACAAATCGAAACAATAGCGTCGGGTATTTCACAGTTAAACAAATCTACGGCTAATAAGCGGTTGATGCATGGTGGCGAGTTGGAGGGGGTCCAATACATAAAAATAAGATAAATTTTACGCTCGGCTGGTGATGAATGGCGGGATGAATTATTGAATAGTTAAACACACAGCGCCGTACCGGCCCGGCTGGACCCCAGCATCCGAACGTGGTTGAGATGCATCGCCAACGCATCGTCGACTCAGGGCCGCCAGTATCACAATGAATTTTCAAATTCCGCCATGAAAATGTCTACCACGGTGCGTACCAAGAGAGTATTAAAGAAAAAAAAATGAATTAAAAGAATGTCACAAATACAAAAAAAATTAGTCATGAATCCAAACGAATAAAAATCCCATGCTATTTGCATATGAAAATAATCCTCGGACTGACGGACAGTCAGACACTGAAAAGGAAGTCAAGTGAACGTTGACAAGGAGGAAGAATAGGAACGAGGAAAATCGTCATACCAGTATGACAATGGAGTGCGTGTCCCAATTGACGCAAAGTAAAAGGCTCGTTCACAAGTGCTCGAGCTCGAAAGCGATGAACTAACTCGTAAACAAGACCGACTAAAGAAGCGCCTAACTTTTTGAGCTGCCACTAAAATCGGCCTTCTCACAGTCGGTTGCATCCGAACGAGTTCACGTACAGGAGGTTCACTCGTTCAGTCACTCTGGTGCGTTCAACGTTCACTCAAAGACAACGTGGCTCAAACAGGCGCCCGGTCGCTCATTGGTCGTTAGGTTGGTACAAGTCGTCCGTTCCTGCGGCATAAATTCACCTGCACGTTTCACTTCGTTATGGCTCTATTCACAAACCCCGTAACCCTTGGAACTCCTTCCACGGTACAGGCGGTTCCGCGGAAAGACGTAAAGACGTCCTCATCCTGACGTGAATATTCCGTGATAATTTCGAGCCAAATAATTAATTACAAAGGCGATACAATTTTATTGAATGTACCTTCTGGACACACCTTGAGTTCGACATGATTTCATTTAATCGAATCGAGCGAGAGACACGCTTCGAACGGTCCCAAGCATTCTTTGGGTCTAATCGGTAGCTGTGATTGCCGATAAATATTCTAACGATATTACCCTACGAATGGTATAATTGAATCGTAAAGGATCATTCGAGGAACGTGAGTGTATAGTAATGGCGGTAATTGCCTTTGCGACATAGTGATAATCGGGTACCAGGTGTCAAATACTTTCATTGCAGCTAATTTTGGGACTTACGAACGAGCCTTAATCTGGGAATGATCGGCGGCGAATGGACTTTGTGGATTGAAGGTGTGGTATGCAAAATGGCACTATATACATGTATAGTATACCGTAGGGAAAAAGGACTGTCTAATGTAGATTTTGCGACGTCATACGTGTTCAGTAAATTGGCGAAACAAGTTAACGAAGGAGTTAAGCTTTACCGGATCGTATCATTATTTTTGCGTATTTCGTCCATTTACTCTGGCGCTCCTGAGGCAGTATCAGAAATTGAGTAAGTGGTACGGAGGCTGCAGAGATCCGAGTACGATCCTCGTCTGGTCGAATGAAGGAAAGGTCTCAGAAACAGGTTCATTACAAGGCTATAAACGTACGTTATAAGGCCATAAGGATGCTCGGCAATTACTTAAGAACTAATCAGCCCAAAGCCAGGACGACGGCCGCTATCCATCAAGAGACCGTCGACCTCTTCGGCAAAGGTTCATTTAACTATCCTCTTATATAAAAAATATTTAAAATATATTTCTCGAAGAAATCATAGGGATTGAAATTTAACAAGGCTTATTAAATTCTTAGTCACACGGTAAAGTGAATTACCACGTGTCGTTACAGTCATTAAATTCGAATAAAATATGACCTATTAAAAGCGTAAATCTAAGATAGTCCCAAGCATAGACGTCCAAGATAAATTCTAAGGGCGTCCGAGAAGCCACATCAAGATAATTCAAGTGAAACTGACCAAATAAAAAATAAAGATAAATTAAAGATAAACAGAAAATACGCTCGGGCGATTTCAAACCCCCCCACCCCCCCACCCCTTTTTCTTTCTGCTCTATTTTCTTTATTCAAACGCTTTTTCAACGCCGAGCAGAGAGGCTATCGCTAAAATATACCGAAACGTCAAGGCGCATCTTCAAGCCTTGCGTCTCGTGGGCTGTCACCCGTTTAAGGGTGGTCGAGCATAGGAATCGCAGAAAGGGAATATTTAAGACGAGGAGAAGAAGCGAAAAGAGTGAAGGAAGACGGGGCTGACAGTCAAGAGTCAAGACTGACTAAAGTATAATCAGGTTCGACTGAGTCCGCAGTCGAGTGTAATAACAGTAATCCCTCCCTTCGCCAGCAATTTGGCTGTTCGCTCAAAAACTCCAAATTATAGAAGCTGCTGTCATTAGCCGAGAGCCACGTCGCGGCGCGTTCCCCGAACCTTCGTAAACTTTGAGGAAACTCGAGCTGCCAGTGGGCAACGCGTCCAGGTAAACTCAGTCATTGTCATACGTGCTTAAACTTTACTGCCAATGGACGTATCAGCAACGCCAGTACACAATAGATAACAGTGATTTTGTGCGGCATCCGAACGATTTACTTTGCGTTAAACTGCAACGGCTCCAGAATTCCTGGTGCCGCTGCTGACTATCTCCGGATACCGTATGGACCTAGGTGAGTATAGGTACCAGGCCGATACGGCCGATCCAACCGAGCAGGGATCCAACCAGACGTGAACCCCGAGGGCATCCTATCCCCAAGATACACCTCGTTCCAAAACAAATTTACCGAGCTTGCCGATCGCTCCGGCCAAGACAGATCTTTCCGAAAGATCTCCTGGGTCCGTTCCAGAGTCCTCTAGCTCTTTGCAGATTTTCTCTGTCATATAAAGTGGCTATATCTTTATACGTAATTGTATCCCCCATATTCTCATCCGTAATATCGAACGATGCTGCACGCTACCGGTATTGAGTATTGCCGTAGTAAAGAGCCAAGATGGAATTCAGATAGGCAATCTCTTTGGACTTTACTTTTCCGCGTCTTGGCAATCAGCCTCGCACTCCGTCAATGTCAGCTTAGCACCGGCCACCCCGTATCTTTCTCTTCGTACCCTCGCTCAACCCCATCGCGTTACGATCCACACACGAACAAGAGAGAAAACCACTTGCTGCACGCAAGAATGTCGCCAGGGGATTAAGGACTTACTCGATGGGTGCAGATTGCTTTAATTTCTCAAAACCAGAAACGCCTACTTCTCTATAAACAAGTGAATCTTGCATCTCATTGTAGAATTATTTTCAAGGTACCGTGTATACTCGCCCAGACTCATGAGAACTCGCATTTCTCTATATCGGATGCAGTTGCAGGCTACGATAAAGAGTTCCTGCCTCTTGTTGCGTAACGTGAATGATTTTCGCGAGCAGGGACCGAGAGATGAATTTTCTCAGGTCGTTTCTACTAATTGCTATCAATTTATCGTCTTAATCCCGCGAAGCGAGTATGCGCGTCACGCCACGCGTTTGCGCCTGAATTTCCGCAATTTGCTCGTAAATAATAAATCCGTAGTCCATATCGGTCGTTACGCACAATGGGAATTCTTATAGGTTCTATAGTTAGTAGCAAGAGACATCGGTAGTCCAGTCCCTGTCAGTGCTTTGCAAAGATCAATTTGTAACGTGTAATGTCACCGTAGCTATTCCGAGTCCACTGAATCATCGATGTAATACATTCTTAATAGATTATATTAATAGTCACCTACGACTTATGAAGGTTCATCGCCGGCGCACGAGTAAACAGTAGAGAACTTGAAAAATATAACATTTCAATGTATTATTACCGAAGGAGGAATTTAACACGGATGAGTCGAACAAGATAGCCGATACCCTGCCTATCTACTTACGGAACGACAAACCAACAAAGGTTACTACTCTTACGCTAACGCAAGCTTTACATACCTTGAATTATTTATACGTACAACCACGTCATGTCAGTTCACAGTCTATTTGTACTCTGAGAACATACTGGTTATCGTAATAACTTTTTGAGTCACCTTTCTCAATAATCTGACAGTCAGACGATCATTCATCGTTCGAGAATGCAAAGCTATGGGGTCTGTATTTACAGGAGTTCCGGAAACTAATATCTTTTTCACCTTCAAAATATTCTTAATAAATATAAATTTACAGATGTCTAGATCTTCGTGCTTGGATTTCTAAAAAATTGTCAAATTCTCTCGTACACGCGAGAGACTACCGTGTACATAGACTGGAGTACCCAAAAGCGTAGTCACATGATAAAATTATGATTGGAAGAATGACGTTAGTTTCGATGAATTCATCGATGATTAATTAATTCGATAGATTTTTCGATATAATGAGAAACGATGTCGACTAACCTTTTTCCATTGCGACGGCGTCGTTTGGTAGCGTAGACGGTACCGAGCTGGCTCATCGCAACGGGGTTGTTCGGTCCCGTCGCGGATGCCGGTGCTGGCGCCGAGGTCGGCGTCATCGCAGCTTCAACGACGGAGGGCTGGGGGTGAGAAGCGCTCAAGGTGAGCGTCGACCCAGGTGGATAACATGCTGCCGTGACATAATCCGTCGGCGTGAGCGATGTGGTTGGTGGTCCGCAGATTCCGACCACCCCCGGACCACCACCGACACCACCGACCACCCCCAGCCCTGAGGCAGTTCTGTCCAGCGCGTACACGGTGCAGACGGTCACACCCCTAGCTGCTTCCAAATCTTCCGCTACGTCATCGTCAACGAGCGTAATCAGCTGCTGGCTTCCTGCCGGTTGACGATGCAGCGATGACAGCTGCAACTTCGTGCCGGGCGACAGCCTCCGTCTTCTTCACGATTGCGCTTACTTATATCCTTTCCTTCCTTCTTATATTCTATGTCTTCTCTTCGCCAATCGAAAAATCACCGAGATCGACGATATCGTCTTGAGATCAATTCTGGAAGATGTGGACACTCGGCGAAGACGATCCTCGAGGATCTACTCTTCCCGACTGTATTGCGAGAATGCGATTTCGTATGCGTCCCGATGGAAGACTTTCCTATTCTTCCATGGAGCATAAGGACTATGACTTTTTTTTTTTTTTTTTTCTTGAAAAGTTTCCCTACGTGGAGAGGCAAGGTAGATATTTCCCAGAGGATATTGGAAGACGTTCAGGATCCTCTGGAAGCAGCTAAACGTCCCGGTTGCTGGAGGAGAACCTCTGGGAATTCATTAGGAATCCGCAGCATTGGAATTGTTCCTTAGTGAGAAGTGACGTCGATTGGTCCACTAGTGGGGAAGCCTTGGTGAACGGTGAAGTGCAGAAGAGACACATGAGCCAAGATTCAATAACGTATATGAACACTTTGGATTAATAGTTCCCAGGATACTCTGGCTCCAATCACTGAGACAGACGGAGGGAGGTACGTCATTGATAAGACACCGGGTGTCAAGTATTACTGTCAATCGTGGTCAATGCCACGCAATCACTGTAATCACGGAAGAACTCACCCGCGGGACACACTTCGAGAACGAACGCGCATCCTTGTCGCGACGTCGAGCCACGTCGACCTAGGTCTCCGTTCGTTTTACGACTTTGACATAAAAGCAGAAACAACACAGAACGAAGGCCTTATCTGCAAGCTCAGAGGCGAAAGGTCACTGTCACGTGTATACCGACAGCTTTGAGTCACGAATAATTCACTTAATTCTTCTCGCATGAAACCTCATTATCTGAATCCGTATCGATCAATTTCACAACAAAAAAAAACCGATGATCCATATCTAAGGATCTTGACTCTTTATCCCTGTTACTCCTTCTGTTCCTTTCTCTCTTCTACTCCCACCCCCCTAACCCTCTCTTTCAGATACTTCACCCGGTCTGTCACGCACATTCACTCATTCACTCTCTTTCACTCTCCCTGTCTCTCTCTCTCTCTCTCTCTCTCTCTCTCTCTCTCTCTCTCTCTCTCTCTCTCTCTCCCCCCTTTCACTGTCCGTCCTTTCGGAGCTCACTCTCGCGTATCTCCTTTTGCAGAACCACTCGTGGATTCCACCAGATAGAGCGTCACGTGTCGCAGGTTCCCGCCTCGGAATTCTCCACTGCCACTTCTCTCAGCTCGCACAAGATCCTCACCCAATACTGTCAAAGTGCTTATTCCCACGTAAACTGCATGTATCGATCGAGCACTCTCTCTCTCTCTCTCTCTTTCTATTGGCCAGCAATCACAAACGATCTAAGGAGCGACGAATATATTCTGTACCGGTACTCAAGCAACGTACAACCCGACCGAATCGGAACCGTACGACACTCCAAAGTAAGTTGGTTCCCTGAACGCCGCGCGCAGTAGTATCCCAAGGAGGTGATAAGCTCTTGGGAAGCAGCGATATTAAACGGCAGCAGGATGCCTCGCCTCGTGGTAGGCTACCTCCGCTGAGCCGGTTGTCGCGTCAGCGCGCGAACGGTACGGTGCTCGCTTCGTAGAAGCGTGTGGTGTACTGCCCTGCCGGGCGTAGCATAAGAGCATAGATCGGCGCAACGCGCTGAAGAACGTGGTGGTGGGCCCGACCGAATACCCTTTACAGGCCGACGGAGAGGCACTGAGCCGGGTGGAACCCCCTCTTTCGGGACGCCCTGGAACCCCCCACTGACTCCGTAGCCCCGCCCCTCCCACTCGTGTCTCGACCAATCACTCAGCCAGCATGGCGCTACCAGCGTAACCGCGGAACCGCGAAACCCTGATATCATCGACGCTCTCTCATCTACCTAGTCCCGCTATTCTCCGTACCCTACGAAGCCCTGCCCTGTCTTACTTTCCCAGAACCTTGCACTTCTCGTATCCACTGCAGCCCTTTGCCGACCCCCTCCCCGTGCACTCGGTGCAACCTTAGTTTCACTCTTTACTTCATCAGGATGATACTCGTGGAGCTGCTCTTGATAGTTTGACAAATCTCGTCGGAAGTCTTGGTTTTTTTTTTTCGAAAATTTTTTTTTCGATAGAATAATCGATCACGTGTACGATTGTCGCACGAGTGTATAATTGATCTTTAATTATATCCTATGATTGATTGTCTACAGGAAAATGATGAATTCGACATGGCGAATTCTGATCGTCGATCGTTCTCTGAGACTTCGTGTCTCGAGGTCCGCTTGCACCTTGACAATCGCAGGTATTTATTTTGCCGTCACGTTTGCCTTATCTCAAGTTCTTTCGTGTGCGCTATCGGATTGCCAACACGAGCGATATCCTGCAGCAGCCAATATCACTGAATAATCTCGAACATAAAACGAAGTATTGGTTGGCTATTGGCTAGATATTGGCAAGTACGGGAGGTACACCTTTGCAACCATCTAATGCGTAGGCGACATGCAACTCCGCGAGGTTTTATCGACGATATTCAGGAATATTGGGGTCCCGTAATGGATTGTGTGCTACTGCCACACGGCTGGAACGGAGTGGGATGCCTGTATTTATTGCGACCTCTTGCACGCCATGCACTCCGCAGTGATAATAACCGCTGAAATTGCCTCGTTTATCTTGGAAAATCGTGCGGGCATTCGATACGACGATTGCCGGACATCCGCGCATTCCCCGCCGGTGCTTCTTCCGTCACCAGAGGCGTCGCGAACTACGATGATCTACACACAAAAATTCCATTCAGTCTCCCATCCTGTATTCGTACGATTCGCGATCCCCGACGCAAATCAGAACGTTCTCTACCCTTTTGCGCGTGAATAATCGAAAAGACCCAGTACATCTCTCTTAATAACGCGGCTATTACACACCTTTTGTACCGAATTCCCATTCGCGTTAAGAACTCATTTCACGCATGCACACTGCACTCAGGATGTGGACGCTACCGTTCCAGGAGGCTTTGCACGCGATAACCTGCAAGAGCCCTTCTCTCTGGGTCACGCGAATTTGGACCTAAACCCAGCACTCCTTTCAGTACCAACACGACATCGGACTGATCGTTCCTCATCTTGTACTTTGACTTCGTTCGGCTCACCTTGACTCCTATGACAAATTCATTGAAATACTTTTGATACTTAACTCTCTCAGGACCCATACGCAAAGTCTATATTCATGGCTTTTGGCCATTATTACCTTTTCCTCTTCTCTTTGATCCTCTCGTTACGTACTCTAGCTGATGATCATGATGCATTATCAGTTTAATTGTAAAATTGTACCTGGGGATCCTTAGTCAACGGTTGGAGAATTAACGAGAAACCATCGTCAGTTTTCATTCATCAACCGTAACCTCGTTCCCTCTCATTTTCTCGAATTATCCAGCCAATTCAGTTGTTCGCGATGCCTGGCATTTTATTTGCGCCAGGAATTTGCATTACGGCGCGCGTGTTTACTCGTTGTGCACCGGATACGAGACTTTCGTCAAGTATCATTAGAAGAATGTGCCAGCTGCTCGAATGTAGCACGAGGAGAGCGAATTTACAGGTTTTGTAATTTATCGAGATAGACTTTTGCGCTATTAATAACACACATATATATATATATATATAATTTTATCATTTTATTATATATGAAATAATTTTTTACGCAATTGTAGGAAAAAAATTATTTTGATATCTTCTCTTTTTTTTTCGTATCTGATAAAAATTTATTCTTTCGATGATTCTTTACAGGATATCGCAAATTCTGTAGCTTATTCCGCAAAGATACAAAAGATTGTATATCGTAAATTTTCATCCCCATAACTATATCGTCTATTCGACGTTATTTTTATTATTTTTTTTTATATCTCACATACGTTTTCTCACTACCCGTTTCTTCGTCTCAGAAATGAATTCGCAATCGTCCAAGCGGATACCTAAGTGGCAGCGCGGTTTCTCGCCTGAGCTGCATATTCATGGAGACATTACCATAAAACGGCAAATACGATGGGATCGGCTGGTCCGAAGCTATTGGATTTTCTTGATCCGCATTTCCACCAGCTCAGCGGCCTCGTAATAATGACCATCGCGGGTCTCGCGTACGAACAAAATCCAATGGATGTGCTAATTCGGATTTTGAATATAAAAATAACGGCATGTATAATTGAACGTATAAAAGTGAAAAAAAAAAATCAAGAAATTCCATACATAACGACATAAAGACGAAGAAGCCTTGGAAACAAGGGTGAGATGAAGAGGAAAAAAAAAAAAGTATTAAGTGTATCATGAGGTGCGTGTAGGTTTACAGGTGTTCGCAGTGATAGGTGAACGGTGAACGATGTAAATAAGAAGTGGAAAGGGGTTAAGTCAACACGCATCGCGTACACGCGCACGCAACAATGAGGCGTTGAGCTGGTCAGTGTCGATTGGCGCCCACGCGCACGCATATACGTAAGTGCGTATTATAATAGGTTGAGCGTGAAGGACGATATGAAATTTATAAATTGACTATCGATCATATGGAAATATTATTAGACATTTAGTAGGCTGTGACGGACTCGATACTAATGAAAAGCGATTGCGTAAATTCAGAACGAATCGCGTGCTGGCACGATGGTCATCGAAATTTCTTTGAAATTTTTACAAGTTCAAAAGTACAGCGGGAAAGCACCGTGACATAGGGACCATATAGTATATAGATTTATAAGAGAAATTATGGGAGATAAATATGCGTGCTAGGTAAATTATTTTTTTTGTTTAATAAGATATTTTTAATTGTCAATTTTTTGAAGGAATTTTAATTTATAAATGTAGAGAATTTTTTTATTGAATTTTTTTCAATATTACCTTCAAAGGACTTCGTGCAGTTCGTTCGGATTGAGCGAAACTAACTTGATGGAGTAAAACCAGTGAAAGGTAGACTTTCGCCATCTACCGGCTTGTTTGGTCACTACGATTCACCTGGACATGTGAAATGCCTGATTACCTACCGATAGCTAAACCGTAGTTCTATAATTTAAAATACGCGTATCCATCTTGACATTTAAAAATGTCTTTATGAAAATAAATAATTTCATTAGTCAAGTATAATAAAGTCGAATCATCGTTTTGTCAATGGGATAGTAAACGTGGAATGGATTTTAAATATCGATTATTCCGAATGGCGAATTCGAAACGAGGAAAAATATTGAAAAAAATTTTAAAAACGTTTATAAAATAAAATAGAATTATTTTATTATAATTTTGATTTTTGCTTGAACGAATAAAGAGAAAATCTCAGGAATCTTTAGAACGTACTCGTAGACTCACGTAGTGCAGTTTTATCTGTGGTCATTTTGTGCAATAGAAATAACAAACTCTAGAATAATGGTTAGAGCCTAACAAAAGCACAGCTAACAATGCAAAAATAAGGCTTAATTAGATAAATCATTGTTTTGAAATGTAAACCCGCAATCAAGGCTGCAACTAGTGCCGCAACTGATGCAACGATACCACCGGTGCAGCAGCGACACAACGCAGTGTTTATAATTGCGTGCTATGAATAATTACTTTCATACTGGCTCTGGCAGGGGTAGCCAACTACCCAGTCAATATAATGCTGATAATAATAAATATAGTAAAGAATTTCCCACCGTCAACCAGACTTGCCTATACACCGTCTGCCATAACCATGACGTGTATCACTTACAAGGCTATACTCCATTATTGCTAATATCCTTATCAAAAAAATCCATAAAGAATTCAGTAAATACTACATGGAATCAACCACGTGGCCTGAATGATATCAGGTGTATAAAAAATTTGAAAAATCTATTCACAGAACTGCACGCAGCAATGCACCCACGTACCCCATGAGTACCAAGATAAAAAAAAAATAATATCTTGATCGATATTCAGCCTGTAAGTGCAGACACGTTATCTATATAGGTATATTGATATATTAATGGAGACATAATTTCCGTTGGTATATCTGCGGTTTCAAGCGATCGATATGTAATGACGTAACATAACGAACCAATAAGCATTTTCACCGTGGATTATTCATGGCTTGACTACCACTGTACTGTTAATAAAAAGCCTGCTGTACACGGACGTCGCTCCGGAACTACGTTGTATGCATTCCTATATTATTATTTATTATTCATTTTTCATTCACGTTGAATATTCTGATGTGGATGCATCGTGTGCTGAGGTGACTCTTTACTCTATTGTGTCCATCGTAACCACTCATTTCTGATACTGTATGGTTACAGCGCTGTTTCTTTCAGGATATCATTTAATGTGTGTATGGTGAACCATTGACTTTGGCAAATTTTATTAATTTTATAAAGCTCTTTACTCTATTGTATCCATCGTAACCACTCATTTCTGATACTGTATGGTTACAGCGCTGGTTTTTTTCAGGACAGTATTTATTGTGTCTATGGTGAACCATTGGCTTTGACAAATTTTATTAATTTTTTAAAGCTCTTTACTCTATTGTATTCATCGTAACCACTCACCTTTGATACTGTACGGTTACAGCGATTTTTCTTTCACGATATCATTTATTGTGTCTATGGTGAACCATTGACTTTGACAAATTTTATTAATTTTTTAAAGCTCTTTACTCTATTGTAT
Organism: Calameuta pygmaea; assembly: GCA_031762395.1. Lineage (NCBI taxonomy): Eukaryota > Metazoa > Arthropoda > Insecta > Hymenoptera > Cephidae > Calameuta > Calameuta pygmaea. The sequence continues at coordinate 2,400,352 of JASANN010000233.1, read as the reverse complement.
TCATCGTAACCACTTATTTCTGATACTGCATGGTTACAGCGCTGTTTCTTTCAGGATATCATTTAATGTGTCTATGGTGAACCATTGACTTTGGCAAATTTTATTAATTTTATAAAGCTCTTTACTCTATTGTATTCATCGTAACCACTTATTTCTGATACTGCATGGTTACAGCGATTTTTCTTTCACGATATCATTTATTGTGTCTATGGTGAACCATTGATTTTGACAAATTTTATTAATTTTTTTAAAGCTCTTTACTCTATTGTATTCATCGTAACCACTCACCTCTGATACTGTATGGTTACAGTGCTGTTTTTTTTCAGGACATCATTTATTGTGTGTATGGTGAACCATAGATTTTGACAAATTTTATTTATTTTATAAAGCTCTTTACTCTATTGTATCCATCGTAACCACTCACCTTTGATACTTTATGGTTACAGCGTTATTTTTTTTCAGGATATCATTTATTGCGTCTATGGTGAACCATTGACTTTGACAAATTTTATAAAGCTAATTTCTCTTATAAAATTAGTGACAATTCGTGCAATTATTGTAAATTTATTAAGTTCGAAGACCTTTTGTTTCAATTGCAATTCTCTGTTTCGTAGCAAAAGTAAATTATAAGTGTTCTTGCGTCATGGTAATACGCCATAAGAACCCTTATAGTTTTCCGACAGGAGGAAATCGAGAAATCACCAAAGGGAAATCATTGAAAATGGGAATTAGTCGATGAACCGTGTCGATATTGTGTAAAGGTCACGTGCCAGTGGTCATTGTCCAAATTTGAAGTAACTCCGGAAGCGGTCGAAGCTGCACGGAACCCCCGCAATGAAACTACAATGGTTAGGGTTGTAGAGAACGACAGGTCGCATTATTCTGGTACATAAACAAGGGGAGGGGGGGGGTAAACATTTTGGGTCATGGGATGTTGAACTTCTATGGGATTAGCTAAAGTCTCATGGGGATTAGTAAGTCATTCATCTACCGTGGCATCTATATATGATTGAGACGGTATGAGATTCGAGTGACTCTTTCGCGTGGTAATCCACAAGAAGATGTCCCCTCAAAAAGACACTGATATCGCGTGCAACGGTGAATAAACGATCGCTCTTAAAATATATTTCTAATCTACCCCTTATTAACGGATGAAGTTTATCATTTAAATGGCTGCTGTCGTTATTATCATGCGATCTAAATAGGATCAAAATTTCCTTAGTGTTTCCATAGAGCAATGCATATAAGTGCATAAGCTGCAGCGTGCGAGCACGCGAGTCGCTCCATCATCGTTAAGTCACTATCGGAGCCTGCAAACTCGAAAAGGTGTGCTTGAGCAAGAATTTCCTTTAAAATTATCGTATTACCCACGAGGGGGCACGAAACGTTTAAAAATGACGGTCAAACGAAAAGCAGAAAAAAATAATTTTTACCATGCAGAAATCTAAGTACGCGTATAGGTTGCATCTAAATTATGTACCGAAGTCGTGAAAACCTTCGACAGAATTTTATTTCATCTAAGTGTATCTCGTGATGGAATCAGAACGATTTCAAAGAATGAAACCATCGCAAGCACCTCGACCATTGGTGCATCGAAGAGGAGTAGATCTCGGGGTAGCTGTATATTAAAGTTCATCTAATTGGGCTGGAATACACCGACTGCAAAAATATATCCTCTATGGTGGGCAAACCAGTGATTATCCTGGTTTCCACAGGCCGCAACTCATATTACATTGTTATTATAATGAGCATGGATAAATAGAAGCCGCAGGTACGTGATCGGCGCAATTACCTTCTTATAATAATTTCGAGAACCGCGCGCTTGGCCCTCGAACAAATTATCAGAAATTATCAGAAGAAATTGGTAGTCTAGCCTTCGGATGATTGACAGCTGGTGCCGGGAACCGATCGACCCTCTTTGCTGCTGAGGTGGTTCTTGGCCCATTCCTTCATAGGATTGTCCCACCCGAGGGATAATCCTATGATTGAGGAACCAGGATGTCGCGCGACGTCTTCCTTCATTTATTGCAACGAACTGATTCGTACGAGTGACTCGTGACGAGACGTCGATGCATCTTTAACGGTGATGTAAAATTTTCTCTTTTACAATTCTGTCTAACGTGTGAATTTTTAATTTTTTTTATCTCAAGATAATTACGTCACGTTTTCTTACCTTGAACACTGGCATCCCTCAGAGGGTCGATCAGCGCACTCGTATAGTTTATAGTTTTAATGCCAACTGGCTGTCAATGATTTCGCAGAGTTTTGAGCCCTGGGCGTCAGCACAAGGCAACGTCCCGAAACTGCTGGATCCATGGACAATCGAAATAATTCTTTAACAGCCCAATTTCACGATATAAAAGAGTCTCGTTATAATTTCTCAACGAGCAGCGCTAGGACGAAGGATCTGTTTTGTGCTACGGGCACCAATAAAACCCGAATGCCGACATCGTCGTGGTAGCCAGAGCCGCCGGCGACGAGTCTCGCCGTTCGAAAACGTTTGGGATTTCGGTCTGACAGGGAAATGACTATAGAGGCAATGCTCGGATCCTGAAGAGCTATTAGTTCAGAGAGTGAGAGAGAGAGAGAGTAAGAGAGAGAGAGAGAGAGAGTGTGTGTCTGTTTTAAAATAGAAAAAGATCAGCCGTGCATTACATATGCAAGAAGTCCCAGTATACAAGAAGCCACGAATTCCTTTCTCTCGAAAATCAAGTAAAATTGATTTCAACCAAAGACTAAGAGGCTAAAGAGATACAGGAAGAATTCCACAGGTAATAAATTCGTTATTCCACGTTAAAGTCTCGTATATACCCAATTAGATAAAACCGTAAGTTATTCTTCTTCGTGACTCGAGGCTCGTAATCAATGATGATCACACGAAAGCTCCTGCTTCCCTTTGGACTCCTGAATTCACAGAGTGGGTATTACCTTGATACCAGTGACACGTGCAATTACCAGAATATACTTGTAACGTCGATTGGACAATTAGCTTGATGCTGGCGCAAGTAAGAATCCTCGGAGGTTTTTTTTTTCCCGCGCGAGTTACGCAACCCGGAGGTCGATCTGCGAAACCTTCGACCTGCAGCCTGGGAAAACTTCCACGAGCCCTCTATGCACCTTCTGTACGTGCACGCGTTAATAATTACTTTTAAACTGCTAATTATCGACGAGCTACGTTAATGGCTTGATAAACGTCATGACGTTTAATGGGTAATGTCACGTGTTGTCAGGCTGACCCAGTTCGGAGATATCTTAAAGTCTCGATTCATGGATCCAATCTGATGCTATAGGGTTCCTGGGGCTGAGCACGAGGACACGGAAAATGGACGGATGAGAATTAATGAAAATAAATTTCTTGTATGTTGGACGCTTAGCTAGACGGATGTTTCTCATTTCGTATGAGAATATGATTCTTCTATTTTCATTATTAAATTGATGATGAATAAAACATCCACGGGGTACGTCTCGTTTTGACATTAAAAACTCCTGCCAATGAGTATTATTCTCTCTCACGATGGCGGTAGCGAGATGCGTCACGCTAGCCCTGGAATTCTCATCGGAACACACCGATCGGCAGCCCATAAGGTTGCTCGGAGGTCCTTGGATGAGCAATTACTCAGAAATTGCTCGGACTATTTTTCTTTGGGTTTTGTCCCGAAGCTAAATTATCCCTACACGCGAACATTGCCACCCTACGCCAAATTGGCTTCCGTTAGGTTGGCTATTCAAGGAAAATTATCGAAAGCTATCTAGTATTTTTTTCTCTTCTTTTCTCGTGGGTAAAAATTTTCTTTTTTTTTTTATTTATACCCGACTACCATATTACTTGATATACATAATTAGGAAGGACGAAGGTGCAACGGGAATTAGAGTTTATTTTTATCCTTAAATTTCTTGTCTTCGGTATACGTATATTTTTATTTTTTTTTCTGACAATTATTTTACAGCCACCATATTTCTTTTGGATCTACATTCGTCGATATATCCAAATTGCACGGTATTTTTTTTTTTTTCAAAACGGTGCAGCGAATTTGAAAATTATTTAACACGTGACAGTAACGAGTATATAGATTGTAAGAGACGGAAAGTTTATTTTGCCCGAGGAAATAAATAATTACGAATTTTTCGCAGATCCCGTAACGCGATTTCCACGCGATTCTAGGAAAGTGCCCTAGCATTGATTCGTTTATTTTTTATTTTTTTATTTTTTTGACGTCGTTCACACAAAACGATAAGACACTTGCAGTATCCTTGAAACTGTTGGAAAGGATCGGGTTTCGATAAATGAGAGAAACTTTACATCCGGCAACTGTCAACTTAATTCAACTCGTCGATCCGCAGCTTGTACGTCGGTTCTCTCGTGCGTGACCAGATTGAATTTGTAGGATGTAAATTTGCGTCAGGTATAAAATTAATAAGACTGCGTAAGAACACAGGTAAGTCTGACGATTGTACGCGTTGATAGAAATGTACCGTTAATGCTATTTTCAAATCTTGATATGGAATGACGTGACGTAACGTGACGCAACCGTGATTTCCCACGGGAGTCAACGCCGGAAAATTCTGTCGTTATACACCGCGTTATCTCGCTATCACGATTGGCTCATATCGCTGTGCCTCATTCGCTGCAAATTAAAAATCCAACGAGCACGTTCATAACGTAGATACTTTCGTTATATATTTATATTCTCGTTAATATAATACATACTGAAATACCCAGAACGACGAAATAAATGATTCGGTATGCCGTTATAATGCGAACTGTTATCGTAAAATTTTAATTCGTGACTAGCGTGTCACCATGAAAAGACCCCGTATAACTCATCGATTTTTTACGACATTTTAAAAGGCCCATACTTTTCCACCTAATGTCACTATATCTATTTGCATTAACGCGAACCCCGTCCAGCGCTAATGAAATACGTCACATACGAAACGAAGTCCCATACGAATATAATAAAAATAAATAAAAGTCACACCGACCAAAATGTGCTTTCAGTTTTTTTTTTTTAATACAAAAAGCACGAAATCCTACTATCGAATTTCCAAATTTGTTAATATCAATGGTATGAGTGAAAAATATTTTTTGAGTTCCTACAAGAGTCCATTGTATTTTATAATTTACAGAGAAATATTATTTTCTCAGTGCATGCCGTGAAAAAATGTGCGGGCGTAATTGTCAAATGAAAAAAAAAAAAAAAAAAATTCAAATAAAGTATCATTGATAAGAATGAAAAAAAAAAAAATGATCCACTTTATCTACCGGGACAGATACTCGAGCGTTGTAGGGTATGGCAAAACGGAGTAACGAGACAGAGTAAAAAGGTAAAAAATCGGAAAAACAAATGAGTATGCACGCGAGCAAGATGGCGCCGTTGTGTACAGGATCTGCATGGTCGACCAGGGAATGGTGGGAATAGTATGGGGGTAATTGCGCTGGGCAATGCGCGAGGCTCCTCCCCTCATTCAAAGCCAAAGTCAGAGGAGTCGTAGCTACTCATTTCAGCGTGCGCACATGACATGTCCAATGCGCGCAAGGTGCGAAGAACCGATATACCAGCTGGTCGAGCATACCGAGTAGAATTGCTAGCAGTCTGGGCGGAGCGCATCCCTTCTTTTACCTCTTTTTCACCATTTCTTTTCCTCCTTTATCATTCTCTCTCTCTCTCTCTCTCTCTCTCTCTCTCTCTCTCTCTCTCTCTCTCTCTCTCTCTCTCTCTCTCTCTCTCTCTCACACACACAGACCGCTCTTCGAGGTAATATCACCAATGCCAAGACTTGTCTGGTGACAGTATGCCAAACTTCTATGACATTGACAAGTCGATATCTATTCCTAGCCATTTTACTGACACCGTCTCCACCTAACCTCAACTACCTGACAGACAGAACGACGTTAATAAAAAAGAAAAAAAGCTTGCTCGAAAAATAGGATCCCATTTGCAAAATAGTACAGTCGTATCAGGTGCTACGCCTGTCGTATGATGAATTCAAGACTGTCAAGTTGGTAGTACAATCTGTCGACATATCTATGGTGATGGTATAGGAAAAACTTGGGTCTTCGATCGATCCTATTCATAGGGGTTCGATGCAGGTACATCCTAGATAGGTAGGTGCGACTGATAAAAGTACTGATGACACGTCTAGGTCCAAGGTTCCTTGTATTTAGCTTAATGTCCCTGCCATCGTTCAGTGGGTCTACTGATGTTGAAACGGATATCGAGCCATTAATCAGAATTAGATACGAAAGAGTAACAGTACTGTGGATTGTTATTACACGACGGTGACTATCAGGCTCTTTCATCATGCATGATCGGGGAAGTTGGCTGGTACTGCAGTACATCGAGAGAGCATGATAGAGGTACGTCACGTTTTATCAGGTACGTATTTTCATAGTAGACCCCATTATACGCTTACACGATAGGCTGGTAACATCATTCGCTACTGTCGATCCAGTCGACGATAGCATCGTGGTTGCGATGCTTTCAGCTATGGTCATAGCGTATATACGTATATATAAAAGACACGAAAGAATGTCTTATGTACCGATAAACGTGAATTGGTTAGGTGGATTATGTTGATGTAGAAATAAATGTATATACGCTTCGTTACCTTAGGTACCTTGAGACTGGAGTCTTGTGGGTCTTTGGACAGGGAAAAAAATGAAAACGGTGAACTTTACTCACGCGAGGAAAAATCTTTCTTCGTTGTACATGAATTATTTCTTGTAGAAGAACATCCGCTGGTATTACCGTCTAGACAATTTTTCGTTCAAACTTATTTAGGTTTTACGAAGAAGAAATCGAAGGTTTAATTCGTTTTTTTTTTCTCTTCCTATTCTATATTTATTCGAACCTTGTCTCAGCTTTGTTCGATATCGAAAAAGTAGGCTTTTTCGTGGCACATTGGTTGGGTGTTTACATGGGTTTTAGGTACGAGTGCAAATGTTGAACCGGCTGTACGTTATCGATTAAACTTGCAAGGTGACGGAAACTAATGTACGGTTTCCATGCAGCTACTGGTGACGGTTACTAATGCCTCGGGACCTCCCTCGTATCGCAAGGACTTTCTCTTAGAACTGAAAGAAGGGCTGATATGTACAGCATACTCTACTAAATGCAAATTAATTTACTACACGTTTAGCGCTGCCTCGGCTCGTTGATTGATTTTACCAAAACACGCCAACCTTCAAGGCGCCTTTAAATTTTTGGAAGTGCTTAATCGCTTGTTACTAAATGCCATACTTGCCGACTACACTGGAACTGAAATTTCAATTTCAAATACAGGGAACATTACGTTCGTCTGAATTGCCTGTGTATTTTGTATATTTTAATTATTTAATTTGTTACACGTAAATTAATAGTGTATATTATCAAAACGACTGTATCTGCAAATTTTTTAGGATATTAAGGTTAAGTTCTTATCACTGTGCACTGCGACCTCCTAGTAAAACAGTAAGTAAAAGTTTTGCTCGTGAAATATAATTTTCTTAATAAATTATAATCAGATTAATTGCGAATGGCGCGACTACAAAAAAAAAACAAATAAACGAATACAGAACCTTTCAAAATTATAAAAATGTCTGCACATACCTAAAATTGCATCGATATTAAAAAGAAAGACATTAAATTAAAAAAGAAAAAAAATGTGTAATTTTTGGAAAAAAGTTACAGCCACGTTAATTCTTTCTTCTTAAAACTAAACAGTCCAGAAACAAGCCAGAAGCAGATTAGCCGATTAGCCAATGCTCATGGTTGTTAAGCGACGTCTTGGCGTTCCGAATATCAGTAATTCCTTCAAGTGCTGCTTTCCGTGGGAGCCTTCAGCTTCGTTTTCAAGACTGAAGGGAGGTGAAGGAGGGGGGGCGGTCTCTTTATACCTCATCGCGCAACGAAGCGGAATTACTCAAAAGAAGACTCGTATATCAAGTATAGACAAGAGACCGACACTCGCTGTGGCCCTCATTCCTTATGAATAAACTCGCTCTATTCCTGGACACCGACAAAGCCATACCACGAAATTTCATTAATTAATCGCTTCGCCAGCGACGGCCAAGCGTCCCTACGTACAATTTTTCTGTAACCCATATAATATTCCACCCGGTCCAACTCCCGCTGTACTGAGCTTGCACGAAAGATCAGGAAAGAAAAAAAACGAAAATCCATACCCATACATATACAAACTGCACCGTGTTAGACGTTCGAACGATTCGGCATTTATTTTGAAAAATAAAAAATTCAAGATCCCCTTTGAGATTTTTTTCCAAGAAATGAATATTAATCGAACGAATATCGCGATATCCTGATGCCCCGCAAATGCATCGCTCCCTATACGCATAAATAGCGGCTGATGTACGTTCGTCATTTAGGCATATCAGTCACTGACAGTCATTAGCCGGCTAATGCGCGAGGAATCAGCGATCTACCGCGTGCACGTTGCACACTGTGATTATCGAAACAATTATGCGCTAACGGGAAGGAGGCAGCAGCAGCAGCAGCAGCAGCTGATTTTACAAGAGCGGTTTGTCCTGGAAGAGCATTCGCATGGACACCAAAGTTACCGAGGGGCACAAGGTGTCTTCTCGGCTGTGGAAGGAAACTCGACTGTGGATGGGTGACGAAAGGAAAGAAAGAAGTAAAAAGGAAGAATGATAATAATAAAAAGTTAAGGATCCTCGCGCGCGAATAAGAGACCCTGAAGAATGTTGAAAAATCACATCGTTACGTATATCTCGTGCGTAACGACCACCGGGAATAATGGCGCTACCGTTCCTCAACTGCGTTCTCAAACTCTTAACACGTTCCAATGAGATATTATAAGGAATCGTCCTTGCACGAAAAACGAGTCAGAGGATCAGAGTTATACGATTAGATATAAAGGAAGACAAGGTGGTCTGGCGTATCTTAAACATTAGAATATATACGATCGAATGATAAGCTGTATACATATCTCTTATATATTATATAAAGTAACCATGGTTATAACCATCTTTGCCTCATTATCAAAACGTGTTTTTAATCGCTAATTTGTATTCTTAAAATAATGACTGATTAAAAAAAAAATTGATTACTTACATGATATATTTATATAGCATGCACTTTCGTGTTTATACATAGTGATATATATTTAATGTATACAGTATTATATTTACTGAATGTGAGTTATTTCGAATTGAATATAGTCAGTCGTGTCGGGACGAACTTCCGGTTTGAATACGACTAATGGTACTGTGTGCTCCTTTCCTTCGGAATTCCTATGCGACTTGACAGTCTCCGATTCTTCGTGGGATTCTCGGAAACTAGGTGAAAGGTAACTAGAGAAATTCACGATAATAATTCGAGCGACTTAATCGACCGCGTCCGCTGGTTAACCCGATAGACATTTCTTACACACAGATAGGAAATAGGTACGTACTGCTTTCTTTCCATAATCACTTTCTCGCAGAGTGCCCGTTAATTGAATGTCAAGGGACTAGGAAATTATCTTACGTGTTTTGAAATAAAAAGTAGAGCACCCGGGTGACTGTGCGTAAAAACATCAGAGATAAGATAATAAAAAAAAAACATCTGAAGATTTTATTTTCGATAATTCCTCAAGACGATCAAATAAAGTATCTGTATGAGATGTATCAGTCACTGGATCCTCATGACCGCTCATATCTATATGTATAGATCGTAAAGTTTAATGACGTCTCGTTTGCGCATTTTCAAACCGGTAACAGAAGCACAGGCATCGGACTGCTCGATACAACAATAAATATTGTTGTCACGCTCGTAAAAAAAAAATCTTTCGTTGAAATCATCCACAGGATGACTGAAGATCTACATTACGAGGCTTTTTTTTTTTTAAACCTTAACGAACTACCCGTTCCTGTTTCTATGAGGTACGGTGTCTAGGATATCACGTATAAAGAAGTCATTGCGTCATTAAAGTGCTCATGGAATAGTCTAATGAAACCTTTTCTTTTTTTTGTCAACGGGACTAATTAGCTATAGCAGTCAAAACGCTGGTGGCAGTCGTCAATGTTGACAAGTAGGGAGAAAAAGATCTATCGATCTTTTTGAAATTCATTAATAAGATCTTACGACGATACGGATATCATTACAGTCGAGTGCTAAAAATTTTTTTAATGATCCGTTTGGTAATTTTATGTAAAAATACATTTTTCACGGTTACTTTGAAATTTTGTATATTTAAGATCAATTCTGGATGATCTCTATTTGCCAAGTCCTGTCTCGCCATCTTGATCGCAGTTGGATCTACTTGGCCCCCGAGCTTTTGACAGGGTGTCGATCCCTTGAGAACACGAGAAGGGCGGATCCTCATTAACCGTGCGTTATACATCCTGCACGTTAGCGGTAGAAATAGAGGGGGGGGGGGGGAAGCAGGAAGAACGAAGAGAGAATAGATTTTAAAAAAAGATTTAAAAAAAATTAAAAATCTCAAACATTAAATATGTTTCAAGTACGATGCTGTTTTTTTTTTGGCAGTTTCGTAGTGAAATCATGAATTACTCGTCCTTAATTAAGCCCGAGAATATAAGTGCTGTCGATCATACGTCTTGGCAATTGAACGTAAAAGAATGTATAATCACTGAAGAGCTGCTTAAGTGCTTGTAAATTGATCGTAAACAGCCTGTATGCCTTGATGACCTTTCAGCAATTAATGCTACTGATAATTATTTCAAGACACGTTACCCGACACGCTTTTGTGCCTAAGTATATACTGATTTGTTTATTCTAATAATTTCGTTTCGTTGTATCAGGAACTAGTAGAAATTTATAGTATGATAATGAACATACGATTACAGGATATCACTTTTGTAATTATATTTAATTTTTTTTAGACCGTAACTCGTACACGATATTCACCTAATCACGTGACTCTATCTCATCTCTAGTACAGTGCTCAGAAAGCGATTCTAATGACAGTAATGCCGTATTTATAAGTTCCCCAACAAAAAGTACATGACGTGCTGGTACATTGATAGAATAAAATTTCACATTTTTTGGACATCGATAATATATAGTGCAGAGCCAAGAGGGTGTGGCTTGGACAATTCTTCATCGCCGGTGGGCTATTTAGTACGGTAGAGTTAACGATCGGGAGCTGTTTTAATTGTCGGGTGACGCCATTTATGTACAGTGCGTAAAGAACAGCAGGACCTGTGCCGGTTTAAAAAAAAAAGTGATTCCTTATCATTTTATATCGCTAGAATTTCCCCTGAACATCCACTTTAATACTCAGCCTGTTACGGTATAGATATATCTTTATACCTATATCTATAAATGTCTAGCAGGGCTATAACGGTTTCTTAACGAAACCCATAAGAGTCACCATAAAAGTCATTGGTCTTGAAAATAATAATTCTAATTGACTTGGAAGCTTTTTCAGAGCCTTATTGCACTCGTTTCGAAGTGTGATAGTCCAGCACCTAAGGTACAACATTGAATTCGGAGTCACCTGGCCACCCGGTATAAATCAAGTTGCCAGCTGCACTGAAAAAGGATGAAGCTCCGTACCGCTTTCGAGCACTTACGATACAATCGTACTGAAGTCGTTATTCGTACGGTGACATCAATGACGCTTGAGTTTTAACAATAAGATTAATTAGCGCCCTTAAGCCTCATTATCTCACCATGGTCCATGTTATATGATGAATCGTTAGAGTATCTCGTAACAAGGCTAATTAGTCCGTATCAGACGGTATTCCCGATGTGCATAGTGCATAATATGAGGGATCAAAGAAATTTTGAGAGATTCCATGAAAAAATTGTTTTTTCCCAACAAAAAAATTACTTTCCGCCTAACCTTACAGGACCTGTAATACAAATCCGGTTTAAGTCCCCATATACGTCTTATACGGTTGTCTCGCCAGTAAAAAAAAAAAGCTCTTGCGGTAATACTTACACGCTTATGCATTACTAAGAATTTTATTTCAAGGTCAGCCATATTTAATAACGTAAGAGCAGAAACGAAGTAAATAGTGAGACTTCATAAAATATTTATTAGTTACGTATCGTGAGTTGTTGGCAAAGGCAGAAAAGATACGGAGGTTGATATTCTACAAGAGGTACTGTGAAGTGACGGGGTCAAGGATCATATTGGGTCCAGTCTGCGAGAAAGGTGGACCCGGTAACGAGGTGAGGCCCTGCGGTATAGTCCGTCTCGCCATAGTCGATAATGCTAATGGGTGTACACAAGAGACAAGGCCACCTGACTGCCGATTTACATTTTACGGGGTCGGCGACAGGGCCCGCCGTAATGTCAGGCCCAGACGACTAGTTCCACGAGGGCCCATAAGGCAGGTGCACGCTTTGCGGATCGAAGGAATCTGCTCTTGGCTCGTTGAACTCGGCCGAAAAGTCGTGCGATTCGACGACTTAAGGGAATGCGCGCGCGCGCGCGCGCACACCGGCGCATCATCGCATCTCACCGCACTTCATTCCACTTCGCCACCACTTAATGGCTCCGGTGGATCGTCCTTTTTTGCGAAATTCGCGAACACCGCGTATCGACTTCGCATTTATCAAAAGCAGATTCGCATCGGGCCCTCGCGACGTCTCCTGCTGTTGCGCGACGATATTTATTGCCCAGGCGTATATCGGATCGATGCTATATAGACGTGTAAAAACGGTCGCTCGATGGAGATACTCGTCGTTCGAATCAACACCGCGGGCGCCGCCTTTAATCGAACTTTAATCAACCTCGTACCAAAGATTCTCATGAATTCGACTTTCAAGTGGCTTTTGAGTAGTATGTATTTTTATCGTTCTTCCTTTTTTGAGCTTTTTACTTTTTCGTTAATATCATACACGATCAAGTATGACGTAACTGTCTGGTCGTTACGTCTTACGATAATAGAGCCGCCTATTAAATATGCATTGACTCGTAAAATTTTTTTTTTTTTTTTTTTTAATAACGATTAAGTAAACGAGCAACATAAAATATTAAAAAATGAATATATTTCGCTGATAGACTTCGTCACGTGCTGCTAATGTCTCAGCGTTCGCTATCGAATACCATGACCTTTGTCACCCCGTCCATTGATACGAAGACGCAGAGAGGATCCAGCCAGTGATCAATCGATTGAACGGTATTCAAATGAAGACTTTCTCAATGTGTTGATACCATCCCAGAGTCATTATGCCAGTACGAAACAGCCGCTACATAAAACCCGATGGCAGATAGCGCATGCAAATATACGTTGCAGCGAGGAGGTCTTAATCGTACGGCGGGCATCATCGTCGGACAAATGATTATTGACTGGACGATAGGATCTGAGCATTTAGGCCTTGGTCTAACATAGCAAAGACATCTGCCCGAAAGATCCCATATATGTATAATTCTCTGATTGCATTGCAGAGACTTCGGTAGAGGCTGACGAGTACGTGCAAAAAACGGTCATTCGCGAAATTTCAAAAATCACATTAAAATAATTTCACAACGGCCTGCAGTAAGGCAGCGGCCGTATATCAATGATATTATAGCGATGGAAGTACATAGTTATATACTCGGTATGCACTTACCATCTAAACGTGAAAGAAAAGAGAGCAAGCGCGACAAGGCACTTAGATGTAATTAGGGCGATATTCAAGTGCGCATGGAAAAAGGGTACTAAGATCTTTTTTTTTTTCCAAAATAATGGGTTTGCCAAGGTTCTCGAGCTGTTACTGTACAGTATAGCTATAGAGGTTCTTTCGTATTATAAAAAAAGGTCTGTCGCCAACGATAATGATACCAGCTAATGCAAGTGTCCAAGGATATGCTTAGTGTTACCGAGGTAACTAGGTATGGTATTTCTACGTATCTCGAGAAGTACCTAATAATCACAGCGAATATGGTCACATTGCCAATTTCATGGAGAAACATTTTTGCACGATATCTTTGCGCAATATGGACATACACGAAGCATGTGTGTACATAGGTGCACCCGCGTTTCGGTTTCATTATGCTAGGGGCGGGCGTGGTCCCAAGCTACACGCACGGACAATAACTTCCGAAGTCGCATAAACCAGCCGCAACGTCTCACTTAATGAGCGGCTTGATTAACCCCACCACACAGCGTTACCAGGGCTAACGCCAAACGCGTTATTTAGCGATGGATTTACGAGCGAAGATTGCGCGCAAATGAACGCGCGTATAAGGCGCCAGGATACAAACGACAGGAACTTTTTTTTTTTTTTTTTGAAATCCTTTAGCCACTACCTGCATCAATTTTTTTTACCTTCGTCTTTCACGTAATTATATTTTCCAGAAGACTTCGGTATGCTAACGCAGAGGTGTAGCTATAAATTTTTTCAATCGAAATGAGTTCCTTGATTGATAATTTTTTAATTACTTTAAAATTTTATAATATCGTTGAACACGGTTATTTTTCACATCGTTACGGTATCAATGTGTATGTACGAGGCCATGCCGTAATAGGCTAAGTTACCCTGACGCTTCGGATAAATTATACGCTTTTAATTCGCACCGTTCAACTTTCTTGGTCTTTCGTACTTAATTGGACATGGATCGACGGTCTTCTGCCTGTTTTAGTATCGTGTTTCTTTAATGCAGTATCGATGCGGGAGAAACGCACTTTTCATCTCGTCACTTTTTTTTTGCTCGATATATTTGGTTGTCGTCCCCCCCCCCCCCCTCCCGGTACGACCTGCGACGAGGCACAATTTTCACGAACAGACGTTAACATCAACGTCTGGTTTAATTCCAGTGACAAAAGGAAATCCTTCGAGCCGGATTTGAACCAGCGACCTATGGATGTCTTTTGCATTACTTTCCAACTACAGTCCACCGCTCTACCAACTGAGCTATCGAAGGTGATATTAATGAATTCGACCACGAAAGTTACTGGGAACGTTTAAAAGTAGGTTAACACCGTAGGCGTAAAAATAAATTGGAGATAGTAAATACCTAGTATACGTTACATCGAGCTATAGTTTGACATTGGGAAACGTCAGAAATAATATAAGAACTAGAATTTAGAAACAGCGATAAAGTTAGAAAATTTAGATCGTAGATCTGTCAGCCTCGGAGATTTTAGATCATATTGAATTACGTAAATACTTATCTAATTAAGACTCACTATACAGATGGATTCAACATAATATTAACTAATGACACGCGATATTCATTTTTCACATAAAATCAACATAGTCATAATAATAACAGCATGAATAATCGTTATCGGCATTTAATCGGATCTTATTGATTTATCATTTATCCTTACGAAAGAATCGTGATCTCACACCGTCTAAGAAGATAAGACGATCGATATCCGATGTAACTGGATTGAAACAGAGGGGAGCATGTTGAATCTCATGGAATATAGATCGCACGAGACACCTGTTTGTCAGGTTTCGGCGATGAAAAATTTACGAATCGTGGCACGTGAAGCGGGAACAAGACAACGTTCGACAAAGCGAAGCCAAGACACGTGAAACACACGGTAGATTAAAGCGACTCTCGTTTCTGATCCACGAGCGTGAGTCGTTTCTGTGTTACCGTGTTAGGTAAGTCCAGCCTTAACATCGATTTATCGATACGAAAAGGCCAATAACAATCGCATAAATAACCAATATTTATATCGTTACTTCATCTGCGAAGCAGATGTCCTGTGAGGTTTGGCTGTAAAAGAGCCTGAATAAAGTCTTTAGCCGATAAACTGACAATCGAAATCACCGTTTGAATTAAATAATAAATATACATTGAAAAAATTTCGTTTCGTTACCATATTCACTTAATTCGGATTAAGCATTTTTAATTATGGGAAAAGTAATTATCTCGAAATAAAATAAGCTTCAAGGCAATCTTCCAAGTGTCAAATACACACGATAGCACCTACGGTGGGTAATCGATTTAATAGATATACCAGAGACCGGCAATGCACGCGTACGTGCAGCATTAATAATTAATAGCAGGCATTAAACGCAGCTTCTAATTATGGGTTTGAGACTATTAAGCAACCGTCCGATGGGTAAAATAAGAGCAGTTCAACTGCTGGATCGAAACTGACTGGGCCGGACACACTGCACGCCGGCAGATGCACACAAACGATCGGCCCTCTGATCCAACTGCCTTTAACTCTTCGTTATTTTGATTTCTATACTTGTTTATTTGTTGGCTGCCTTCTGCCTATCTGCCAGCTCCTTTAACACTCTACTTATCTAATAGGAGGATATAGCGAACCAGGGGTTTAAATTGGCCCAAGCTTATGTTACAGTCGGCTAAATATTTGCTGGCTATGACAATCAGCTGCTGGAATAATGCTATAGAGTATATTAACTCTTTTCGTCGAGAAAGGCTGATACGGTTGCACTGGTCTGATTTATGAGCCTGATCCAGTCTAATTGCACCCACGTACCAATTTCAACAGTGCGAAATCAATGGCTCGAGCTTAGGGGAGAATCGGGCTGATTTAATGAACTCAAGGTATGAGCTTTTAATCGGTATTAGCCAACCGTGGGAAAAGGGTTTCCTTTCGGGCTAATGATTCACTCGTTCGATTGCCCTTCTGTAAGGCTCCGTTGAGCCTATGACGTTTTACGTGAAATATGGGAAAATTAAATTCGCACGAGATATAAAATCAATATGAGAAAGAAGGCCAGTTAATTGACCGGGAACGGTTTGTTTTGCTGCGTTTAAGACAGGTGAAGGATTCCATTCCATAACGGAGGTAGGAGGACAATAAAAAGAAGAATCAAGGAACAGTATAGCTGTATAGTGCCTACCCGTAGAACACCGTATATAATGTATTAGTATAGCTATATAGTGCTTACCGTAGAACACCGTGTATACTGTATATAGTATAAAAGATTAAAGGAAAGAAGGTAGAGGAGGGAATGAATGGCGAAATTAGTCGAATCCTTTCTTGCTCCGTTCTCCATTACCAATGTTACAGTATATTTACAACGTTGCGCGATGCACGATGTCCGAACCCTACTCACATACGATCCTAATTGTTATGGCTCTACGGAGCAATAACCGCGTGCTTTATGGTGGTGTCCGTTGCGCCGAACAGCGCGGCGCACCTCAGGCATGGTAATTGTTATGTTTGGAAAAAGTCTGGTATGACGAGACAAACGGAAGCAGGGGTGAATATGGAATTAACCGTGTATCATCTTGAATTCTTGCGCCTCGTGCAACATACGTCATGACCAAATTGTTCAGACACCGCGAAGAAATATAAATGTGTATTGCGCCAAGAGATAAGACATTCCCGTGCGTGTCCCAGATCATCTTTTACAAAGATGTATAAGGCGAGTGGAATTCCAATTTGAGATACTTTTTATCTCGCGCTCTTGTGTCTGTTATAGGGAAACGACATGGCACCCAGTGCTATTATCGCTTCCTTAAACATTTGCCATACACCGTAGAAAAGATTAATCGCCTTTTAAGAACCCATCGTCCATCACGGCAGTGATGCCAGATGGCAGAATTTGTCTTTTTTGTGGAATTTTTCTTGCGCATGTGCCGTGGGTAATCTCATTGAGTGCCAGGGGTATTACTGTATTTGCTTTTTCCATTTTTTTTTTTTTTTTTTTATTTAAGGCTTCGACTTTCTATACGAGCTATCACTGTTGGTATTGAAAATTATTTAAATCGACTTTGAATTTAAAGCAATATACATGTAATTTATTCAAAATTTTTTTAATTGAATTAAATTTGGCTAAGTGAATTCACAATTGGCCAATCGATTGGGTAGTTCTACTCACTTTACAGTAAGTCAGTATGCGCGCGATTGGCTGAGTGTTAAGATACTCGTTACTTATTCCATTTTTGTCTTACTTATCATGTCGCTGATAATTTAACATATACTCTCAACATTTACATTTGAATGCGCAAGAGACAGAAACAGTTGTACCGATGAAATTGAAAATATTTGTTTTTTATTAAAATTTTTTTATTCGTATACTTTTTTCGAAAATTCATTGTCTTGTAAAATGAATAATTTTTTTGTTTGCTATTCTAGGCAATTAACAGGTAAATAATAGAAGTAAGTTTTGCCAATGGCTAGTACAATATTAACCATATTTCATGACTAAGTTAATAATTAATATGGGAGTTATAAATTTTCTATAAAGTTATGCATAAAGATTCCGTACCAGCCGATTGATCCGATCACCATATTTTAGCACCATCTCTTAACAGAATATCGTTATTCTGTCGGACATGTCGTATTATTTGTTCTTCCTATGCACGGGTCTGTCAGGCATCTGAAGTAAGAAATTGGTAGATAAATATTCCTTGGATATAACTATAGTGTAAAAAGTAATAATAAAAATGACTGAGAGCAATAGCACAATAATTTACCGATGATCAGAGACACGTCTGCACTACCCTAAAAACAAAGGAAGAAAGAAATGAATAAAGGAAAAAAGAAATATAGCGATAACAAATAACGGTTTGTGATTACGAATAAAAATAAATAATAACTTTAAATTTATATCGACCTTGTTAAATCGTCATATAAACCATTTAATTAAAACCGTAAAATTCCACAGATTTCCTTTTTACTGTCACTATACTTACTTCGCCACTGAGAGCAAAAATAGCTACAGCCAACACAGTCAAATAAAATATGATTTTCATGATGCCAACTGCGAAACTCGTTCAACCAGAACAACTCAAGTTGAATATTGATGATAACTTTTTCGCTCTTCTTCCTTAAATACTCCTTTATCGCCATTAAGGACGTTAACTGTATATGTATGAATAACAATAAGTATTCCGTATAAACAGTGTATTTCCCGAATTAGGTAAGCCGAACAGATACGTCGCTACTTTTCACGCTTATATCTCGAGAACAACAGGAGAGTTTACACAAATTCAAATCGTCACATAAGAATGCTTATGAAGCGTTTGTTACATAACGATAAAAATTTGCGTAACTTTTCCACATTAATACAAAAAAAAAAAATTCATAAAAAAATTTACATTTTTTAAAGTGAAAAATAAAAACAGCTGATCAGTCACTTAAATAGTTATCAAGAAGGCGCTATAATAGAAAAATATACTTTAAACCTATAATGAGCCTGTATTGAAATATATATAAAAAATTATATATTTTTTTTTAAATATGGTACATATATTATAAAATAAGCCACTTTTTGTTTTTTATTTATTGATTACATACAAATTTTATATTTTAACATGTCATTCTTATCCGTGAAAGAACGTTCCTGAACAATTTCATAATTAATCGACCGTGCGTATTCAAACAGAAAATCCCACATTAAGGAATTTTCTGTAGTCATATATTAACCCATACGTATCCGCGTCAAGGTGTGGAACACGTTTACCCCCGCTATCAGACAATATTGTATCATCTCCTTTACGACAAGACAAAACCAACCTTATATGACATCGACCGAGAGAATAACATTAATTGCTTGTAATTCGCAGAAATAATAAGCCTCACGCTGGTATGAAGGTAAGAAGTACTGACTGCAGGTGCTTCGTTTGCGGTACAGTTCGTTTAGTATAAACGCGGCATAAATAACGCAAATGGGGAAGCCGACACGCGGTAAAAAGCATTGAGTGCAAAGCTAACTTAATTGTAAGTACTTTGAGTCGTAACGCGATATTTATATTGACTACTATGCACGAAGCCTCAGGCTTTCGTAATCTGTATCCGTAAGGCGCGTGTCCGAATATTAACCCGAGTTGATAAAGTCTGTCAGACATATATATTTCGCCCGTTTGATTCGTGTGCGTACCCTTTTGCTCTTATCGTTATCTCTATCTGACTCCTCTTCTTCGTTTCCTTCAACCAACATCGTGTCCTCCTTTTTCTGTTCTCTTCCTCATCCACCTCGGTTTCTTCTTCTCTTCCTCCTTGATGCGCTCCGTTAAACATCACACAATTAGTTAAATACTTGGCGAGGAGTTTCGAATGTTAATTTCTCATGCTAGCCTTGTATTATCGTAACGCGCAAACAAGAAATGCATAACACTGAAATGGTAGAAACTGCGTGCTTCGACGATTTCCCAAACGCATCGACTCTCTCCCTACGTCATTATGGGACTTACTGATCTACATAGAAGCCTCGTACAACCTCAAATGCATTGGTAGGATTAAAAAGCGCTTCAGTAAATTAAAAGTAACAGAGATGTCGGAAATGATTAATTATCAGAGATGTCTGGGACCAGTCTGGCATATATTTGGTATCGATTAAATACTTATTGGTTAAATATACTATCAGTCAAGACTTTGCATTGACTCAGGTCTCATTGAAGTCTCGTTACGGTCCTGATCAGATCGATCTAAATGTGCAACCTGGCACTTATGTTAGACAAATTTGTGCAGAGATTTTCAATCTTAAAGAGTTATGCAACAGTCCCCCCGTACCCTATCGTTCAATAGAACAGTCCTGCATAGGTAAACGGACATACTTTCCAACTATGAGGCAAGTAACAGCGTTCCGTAGTTTTTTTGAAGGTGCCCCATGTGTTCTAAAAAAAATTCCAAAAAGTGTTTTACGACGATCTAAGAGAAGTCGATCTTACAAGAGATTCCCAGCCATTAGTCGATGTAAACAGCGTAGAAATTCATAGCTCCTACAGGCTCCTCCAAGAGCATTATTCATTTAAATGTGAGAACCACGAGCAGAGCCACTGACAATGACGAACGTTCTACAGTATTTCTGGTAAGCCGGATAATGGACGCCATCTCGCGTACAAACTTCCGCCATGTAAAGAAAGGAAATCGGAAGCGAGAGGAACTCTTCGTGAGGTATAAAAAGACAGATAAAAATTGTAGAACGAGTAAAGTGGATCTTTAAGAAAATCGATATCCAATCCATGAGACAACTCGATCTTGAGGTTCGCACCCCCGGGATGACGTACGGGTCTGACGCAGCGTGTGGCATTCTCCCCTTTTCTTAAATCCTCAGCCCCACCCCAATTCCTCTAAGATGTAAACCAGCCCCAAACGAGCCGCGGCGAATAAATATTTGAATTACAATCCGAGCCGCTCGTAAAAACGTCGTCACTCGTAACGGATAGTGCGCTCTTGTGTTACACCGACGCCGTTCCAGCTATTTACAGACGCACGGGGATACCAGCGCCTCCTACTTATGGCGAGGACGTGCAAAACTGGCCCCCGCTACGTTTACCTCGCTTACGGGGAACCTGATGGTGATGGTGTATCGGAGTATCAAGCTATCGGAGTATCGGAGGATCCCGGCATCGGAGTATCAGTGGAGGTCACCCACTGCGAGATATACCGGATCTCCTCAGGGCGCCTGCGCCGTGAGGCCCCGCAAGATCCTCCAGGAATTAAATCCCGAATGAGGATCGAGAAAGTCGACCTTTTTAAAAACACACGACCCTCCTGACGCCTTTTAAACCTTCTCCAGCGGATTGCCAAAGACGGTCTGAACGAAGGACACTTCTTTGGCTGTAAGAGGCTGAGACAGTGAGGTATCTGTAAATTATTTTTTTTTAACCGGATAAATTATACAAGATGGCTGTACCTGCATAGAGTACCAATGCGAATACATACGAATCCTCGTACCTCATATCGAGCCTGTAATTACAACGATGCCTATCGTGCTCCGCTTTCCTCGTATTCCGCGTGCAACCTACCGAAGACACGGCTGCTGAACAGTGGCACGCAAAGTACCCAGTGCAACGATACAGGAACGGAAGCGCTCGGAGAATGTTCAGCGATTGGACCTCGGCATAAACTATCAGCACAATTTAAACTGAACTCCTGACGCAGGTATCATTGACAATATTTCATATGCACAATTGGTACAGTCGACCTAATGCAAGTCGAGGATTCTTGTAAGACCGGCTTTGACTTTACTACTATATATACGAGATGCGATTCTGGTGAGGGTAGTCACCAAGATACTAACACGTGTCCCTGCCAGACGAAAGGGCCGCTACACTCGGCCACGTTGTTCCGAGAATAATTTGTTCCTGGAATAATTTGTTAGTGATACGGACTGCGGTATTAAATAGTAGGAGGAATGCAAAAAGCTTGTTGCACGAACGAAAACGAAGTCTCTCTCTCTTACTCTTTCGCTATATGCTCCTACTTACTCTTCTGGTGCCGTAGGTGTCACCGGTTGACACTGGGATACATATGTTTCGGTTGAACTATACTAAATTCATAATTCGTACGAAAAAAATCAATCACGGAGACTTACGACGCGGGTAAGTGAGAGAAATTAATTTTATTGCAAAAAAAATGGCAAAACTGTTTTTTTTTCGATATATTAAATTCTTCCAATGAGTGTTAATATCAGTTTTGAGTATATTAGCCTAAGAGGATTCACCGTATTATGGTTACCGTCTTATGCAAAATGTTAATGGGCACTCCGACAAAGCAGCGCCGATTCTTTCAAGATTTGATACCAGCATAAACCAAGGACTCCCCAGAATCGCGATGTTTATATACCGACCTTACTAATTTACAGCGAGCGTCCCGGCCGTACGTTGCTCTGAGTTACTTTTAATTGCTTTTTGATTTAGCTGTTGACTCATACGCCTTCTCTTATACGTCCCAAGAACCTAAGAAATATCCGTAGCGTCACGGATATTTTCTTGGATCCTCCATAGGTACTACCGTAACGGGATACAATGTAATTTTTAATTTTTGTCCTTTTTACAATAATACATCAATATACGTACGTACGCTCCTGGTAAAGGGGCTTACCTTAACGCGTAAACCTTAACGATACATTTGAAATGAACAACGCCAAAGAATCATTCTCGTTTATAATCCCATAGCGGCTATTAATAACCTAACTTGTTACTACATTGCTTGGTCGTTGGTAGGAACACCTCGCTCCCAGCAGGCAGCTTGCCCCAAGATGGACCCCTGCTTCTTCTCTTATACCGACTCGATTCGAATCACTAATTTCATGGCTTGTTACTTGGGTATTAGAGGGTAATCCATGTAAAATATCATAAGACCATAAGTGTCACACTTCGGAATTGGATTAGATCATTATAGACCACCTAGCTACTTAAAATCGTGTATTATTTACATTTATTATTGACCAATCGATAGATCAATAAGAATCGATAAATTTTTTTTAACATACAAAATTCTGAAAACCAACATTTTTTTTTTGTTAATTACAAAAATTTAATTGTTTCCTTATAACGATCCAAAATCTTGAACAAATACTCGCATACTTGTTTGAACTAACAACTGTAGATCATGAACTCTATTTGGCAGGTGACTCAAAGTGGGCCTTAGTTTTATCAATGAGGCCCATCGATCTTGGTCTGCGAGCTCACATTCAGCCCTTAATCAGGCTACTTACCTAACACCGATGCCATCGCGAATTAGCCCGATCCGGAGAGACGCGCTTCGATTGCAAACGATTAATGCTGCAGGCTGCGGCTCCGCCTGAAGAAGAGCGAGTCGAACGAGCAGGTTCGTTATTATAGGCACCAATTTGTGCAGCGATCCACAAGATAAGCGGCCGATCAGCCGCATCTGATTATCGAGAACGGATCGCACGGCGACGAGGAGGACAACGAGAGCCGCCTTGGGCTTTTGTCGATGCCGAGGGTGACGTCGATTAATGGAGACGCGTGCCAACCGTTCTAACTGGAGGATCCGCACGGTAGCTATATACCTATTGGCATTTTTTCTCGACTTTTTAATACCACCTCCATGTTGGAGTTAACGGTACAAAACCTATAACACGATAAAGAGAATCTTTCGAAAGGATATCTAATCCTTATGTCAAGTTCCTAAGTACATTTTGGCTTATATAAATAACCATAATTCATCCTTAGTAAGAAAATTTGCTATACAAAAAAAAAGTAACCCCACGGTAGATCTATAAAAAATCCGCTAAGGATGGTCTGTGAAAATTCTGTAAATCGTGAGAATTATAGATTTCAATATCGACAGAAGTCGATGATACAAATTTACTAAAAGTCTTATCTGTATCAACCTTATCTAAAGTATCCGATAAATCGAGTAAAAAAAATAGCTAATAATATACGCCGGTCGATGGTAGTAAATTTTCGTTATCCAATAAAAATTCTGTGTACGCTTCATCGATCGTCCCAATTTCCAGACTTTTTCCAGACTTACCTTACCAGATAGTTTATAAATCTGTCGCGGAGAATTTTTATTTTAAACGGTTATTTGAGACACCAAAAATGGAGTGACGCCGTCTTCATTAACGGCGACACTCGCTCGATAATTATTTATTTTATTTTCCTTGAGAGACGTAAGAAAGACAGGTCCGACAGGATGCAAGGCGACGCTATATCCTACCGACGCCACCTGCCACTCCTACCTTCCGACGCTCAGCGCTTTTTGCTTCCTTCCTTCCTATCTGCCTTTCGTCCTCCTCCTCCTCCTCTTCTTCTTCTTCTTCATCTTCCGACGAATTATCCTTTCCGGGGTCGCTGCTTTTTCGGGATCGCATTCCCGCCGTATGGCTGCGGCATGATTGTCCTCAAGAAAGAAGAAGTAATTATTTAATTGAAATGATTCGAGAGACGAGCTGGACTCTTTTATCGGTATCGAGGAACCATCTTAAATGGCGACAAAAGTTCTTGCTTGATATTTCTACAAAAGTAGGTTCAAGCATGGATAATAAATGTTATGAAATTCACGTTACGTCACGTCACTGCTTAAATGAGTTCGGGAATGATAGATGTAATAGGTAGCGGTATAAATCAGCATAGTCGTGTATTCTATTATTTACGTGCTTTTAATGATTATTCATAGAAGCAGATGCTAGGCTCGTATTACGACCTAACACGAGCTCAGGCCTAAGCCGGGGCACAAGTAGATATATTTACGAGCACATTATAAGCTGCCATAACGCCACGAAACAAATACACACTTTTCCTTAGGTCCAATGGCTATTAGTGTATTTACGAACGCTTCGTATCAGTCCTTTAAATCACGATCGGCTTTACTGACGATTCGCACCGCGTGCAGCAAATGTCTTTCAAGTCATCGTAAACATAAATACCTGTGCACCATAGCCGCGAACAGACTCGTATTTAATATTTAAGAATACCACCCACCTAGTTTTCTTAATTTTATTTCTTTTACTCTTCTTCATCGTCATTGCAAACCTGCTGCATTAAATTTTTATTTTAAAAAAATTTCTCAAGTTCATGATATGGACGTTTAAGCAGGTTCGCTTTTACTTTTCAACGAGTCCATCGTAAGTTGATGTGTCCTTTGCGAACCTACCTGTATCGCATTTTTATTTGGAGACAGGAAAGGGTAGTGAGCTTGATAGGGCCAGTCAGCTGAGATCGGTATAATTGGGCCGAGCAAGCAGCCGGTGCTGCAAGATTCCAATGGAACCCGTTCCCCACTGTGTATATTCCTTCGGGTTCGCAAAGAGATCGAGCCGACGCATAGTTTCAGTCTGGCAGTTTTGTCAATCGCGAGTTCCGTGTGTCGCTCAGCGAATAGTTGATACCGATGAGTGAATTGTGCCGAAAATATAAAATTTTTTTAATAACGATTATCTGTAAGAAATCTTTTTATAAAATCCATTGTAATGGCAGTGTGTGGTTAAATCGTGATAACGTACCTCGTTTAAATTGGAACGATAGACACATGTACATCGGTGTTGTTAACCTGTCAAATTTTCAGTCGGTTCCTACGCGTTTAATATACGTTAGAAAAAAAGTGGGATAATTGTAAGAATATGTAAATTCACAGCAATGGCATAACATTTGTCAGACATTTTATTTCTCTTATTTTTACTTCCCACTAATTTCTCCTTCTCTCTCGCACACCCTAATGAAATGTTTTATGGAGTGACGTATAACAGGCTAGGAATGGGTATAGCGAGTCTTTTGAACTATGGAAACATAAAGTAATAAATGCCAAACGCAGCCGTCTAATAGATAAGACTTTTCACGACCGAGTAATATATTTGACTTGGAAATTTTTCAGTGTATACGTTAAGCCGTGCATCGACCCTTTATTTTCCAGCCACGTTGTACGGTGTTAGTTTGCGAATCTTTATAACTCGGGAAAACGTAGCTGCAACGCTGCAAGAATTTTTCCGTGCTAAAGCTGACGAGGATTAAAATAATTTTCCCATTATCGACTTCCCTGTTCGCTCGTCTTACGAACTGAGATCGGATGACCATCGATTTTCTGTAATCATTGCGTTTTCGCAATCACCACGTATAAATCAAAGGACCCTAAACAATAAAACAGTAAAATTCGTATCACGCCAGAGACATAAATCCATGCGTATCATAGTTACGTATTCGTGGTATACATCAACCTCTAACTTTTTAGCCCCACCTACACGTGGGTATATCTGATTAAAACGAGTCTATAGCACCTATGTATATCTATAGTTACGTACGTATCAGGTGAACAGTGTACTTAGCTAAGTTACCCATTCGATAATTGTACCGCCATTATTAATACACACGTACTACGGGGACTGATGTCGGTTCAAACGAATTGCAGGCTTATTAATATTGTCGATGACACCTATAGAATTTTTTGGGAAATTTTTTGGGGGTTTTTGGGCCGATCGGGCGGCTGCAATTTGTTAATTACGAATAAATGGGAGGTTAAAGTTTTTTTTTTAAACTTAAACAATTCTCCCTAATACTTTAGTAATCTTGAACGATAAGACAGATTGTTGAAGTAAATAAACTTTTGTGTATTTTCAAAATTATTAAAACATAGTAATTGAACCGGTCCAGTTTCAAAGAGAAAATTATGAGTAAATATTTTTTCTTAATATTTTGAAAAAATTTGGAACATCAAACCATACGGATTTTTTTTTATTACGTAATTTATGGTAATCTGTAATATGCGTGTAGGATGGATACTGTAATGTATATTTAATTAATTATTATGGAGGGTTTATGTTACATGTGCATAGCCAACTGTATGAAGCATACGTGCAACTGGATGCATAGTAGGCTTTCATAATTTAGTTGTTGGAAAAATGGAATATCTTGTTGCTATGTGAGATAACCGTCGTTGAAAAAAAAATTTAACGATTACGCTGATGGATTGCCAACGAGTAAATTTGCATTTCAGGATTGCTGATAGGCCTTTTAGATGGAGAGACATTCTTTTTTCGATTCGTGCTCACTGGGAAGTCAAGGGACCAGGGTGAATTAACAATACCTGCTCGCGATGCATATTGCAGCGAATAAAATAGTTGGGTCATGTGTTACAGCGAATATGGAAAAAGTTTAATTGATAAGGAATATATATACATATATGATCGTAAACATATGCATATAACAAATCCATTTGCAGCAACATAACAATCCACAAGTATTTATAGACGTAAAGTGACTTTTCATTATACTTTTAGATCCCCAGATATTTAATTAAATAATAAACAAACAAATACAGATATATTACTGTGACAATTTTCTATTCCATAATAACTTATCGATAAACCATATCGTTAATGGTCTTTCCAAGGATTTCAAGCTTTTCAAAATCATGTTGTCTGAAGATGAATAAAAGATGGATAAGTAGAAAAGAAAATATTACAGTTACTTTAGGATTAGCCTTATGCCGTAATGTGAATTCAATGAAAGCCAACCAATCTTCGTAATACGGACCTTATATTTTACGCCACTGTATAGAAGACGCACGGTGCAGCCTAGCGACAGGCGCGACCCCGGAAATCCCCCACCCTCGTCCAAGACCGCAAATCGTTCCGGAAGTGGGGATGAAGGCGGGAATTACAAAGGCACCTCCCCTTGGCTCCACGCGCTTCCCAATACGCCGTTCCCACTCGACACGCATTGCAGTTTGCATCTCGATGCATTAATACCTATATTCGTTCTAGCGACGATCAGTTTCGATCAATCTCGCAGATTCGGCAGGACACGTTCGCGCAATGTGTACTGCGGAATATTACGCGAATGCAGACACGACGCGAAATGAATAAGAAATAGTAAAAAAAAGAAAAATAATAATAATAATAAAAAATACATAGTAGGTAAATGAAAGAAAAATGATAATTTTTCTTTCTCATACGAAATTTAACAACTGACCAATTAATTTATAATTATACAAAACGTTGCGCAAAGTACTAATTAGCGTATACGTACATGCAGGTTATTTCGAATGTAAATTAAATATACGATCCATTAAACTGAAAGCAATAAATTTCCCTGAAATACTTCGTTTCCGTTTATAGAATAAATTTATCCGTTTCCGGCTACTTCCTCAAAATCTTCGCGTATCAAAGTCTCGTATTAAAAAAAAAAAAAAAATTGCCCAGTCTCAGCAGCGGCTAGGTCAGGAAGATTTTATCGCAATTTTAATAACTAGCTGCACGCCCACAACGAATGCATTCCAGACGACATAAACGTTCCATATAAGATACGCCAAGTGTGATATGGACGTAGCTACATGGTTCGCCGTTGTGAACGCATCCTGTGTACGTTTGGCGCTTATCTGCATTGCGTCGTTTTCCAAGCGCAGTTGCATTGTTGCCCCTGGTGCACTAAAATTGTCGCATGCATCGGACGCCTGGGTTTATCGTCTACTTAAGTACATGAAATATTACACAGAGCACCGAAACATCGATTTTACCGGAAACATAAAAAAAAGAAAAATTCTACACTTATCTATATACATTACGTCATACGTGTATCCCAGAAAATCACATAAAATTTTCCACGCGAACGAAATGGGTCAATTCGTTCTGAAACACATGCACAGGCTAGATTGCATTCTACTTACGTGCGATCCTCAATTTACGCACTCGAGTGGGATATAATTAACGACCGATCAAACTGTCAGCCAGGAAACTTAAACTTAGCCTACATAGGAAGGCTCTTGACGCCCCTGTTTCAAACTGTTTACTAAAGTTTGCCCTAACTAGTTACGGACTGAGCTCGTGTGCGCGATTGAGTTAATAATCGCATCGGGTGCGTATATATCTAACGTGTAGTCTGAAAATATATACTATACATACAGTATAGAATACTAATAAAACTTGGTGGATCGATGATAGACTAATTATTTTTTCCGTTCAGATTCCTTAAAGCGATGCTGGGACACGTAAATAGAGCATCTGTCCCGGTAACGGATACGGATAAATAAGAATGCCGGCTTTAGTCTCAAAAAGAGGAATTAAAAAGAAATGAATAAGGGAAAAGACTCGCCAATATTTGCACTGTGCACGGTGGTAAAAATCTGCATGTTTTACCATGAGCCTCATTAGAGTTTTATAGTGGCAAGAGGGAGTTTTGGATTATTTAAACTGACGGAGAATTACGAAAATAATAATGTTAATACGTGTGCCTTGTGGTTGTGTGTGAACTTTTGAATTTATTTACGTGCACAGGGTATATCGTAAACCGTGTTATGCGGACCTATAAACGGGCGCTGCATGAATATATGAGCGGGAGTAATAAAACTGTGTGTATCTTACATATTATGCGCTAATTATCGTAATCTCGAATCTGATTATTATGCAGTAAAAATATCTGCGAACCTGCAGGAGCCGCTACGCTTCTCTTACTGACTTTATAAACTTTTAATAATAATCAGAAGCGACTATGATAATCATTGGCAACTTCCGGTTTTACGATTAAAGTTCAAATTGATGACCGATAATAACATGGCTTCATTAGTCTTTCATTGCGAGGCAAATGCGTATGTGGGGATACGTGTTTGACACAGTTTAAGCAAATTTGCTTTGGTAAGACGTGAGAGGCGTCGTTGGCGTCGGCCGTTTATAATGGCGAACGTTAATGTATAATATATTGCAAAGGTATATGATGCAAGCTATTAAAAAATAATAATATTCACTTTGTGTATTTATAGAATACAATCATTTATAGTACCGGGAATTAAGAGCTTTTAAGTTATGTTGGTTGCTAACGATATTCTATAAGTATGGATCCTTATTTATAAGATAAGGAGATACATTAATTTTTTGAGATTGCAATTATTTTTTATTTATGACTTATTTATTGTTAACTGTCTGCTGTTATATTGAATCCGTCAAACTGTTGATCACGTTATGGGTATAATGTAGGTTTAACGATTAAAAGGATCTGTATGATGCATCGATAAATTTTGTACACTTTTACCAACTATATTGCACGTCTTGACTATTTCTTATGCAAACACTATAGATGTACGTAGTTAATACGTTTATTTTTATTGCAATTGAATAGTTATAAGTAATTAGGGTCTGTGTGTGTATATTGTGATAAATTTTCACAAGCCTTCGATAGCTCAGTTGGTAGAGCGGTGGACTGTAGTTGGAAAGTAACATGAAACGAGACATCCATAGGTCGCTGGTTCAAATCCGGCTCGAAGGATACTTTTTTTTTCATAAGGAATGAACAATAAACATAAAGTAAAGAACTAATGAAAATATAATGTATAAGGTGCAATAATTTTACAGTAAAATAATATCCAATTACACCTGTAATCAATAAGATTCAAATTTAGTAATGTAATTAGATCTCGTATTAATTGGAGTAATAACTATACAGCTGCACGGCCATTTTAATCATTCATAGTTTCATATATTATCGTAAGTAACTGCTCTTCATTAAAGCAACCCCTCAATCAGTTAAGTCAATGAAATTAATTACAGATCGTGCTCGATTGTATTTAAAATAAATTTTATGTTTTAATCGTACGCGGTCTGCGTTGATGACAGTTTAACAAAGAAGTCTGGCGAAGAGACTTGCAGTCATTTCGTTAACGTGCACTGCGTGTCCAGTCGAACGAAGTGGAAAAATATCTTTAGCTTACTGATCCTTCATGAAATCGTTTGGTAAAACATAATTCGCTCTGGATAGCCATCCGTGTCGAAAATGATTTAAAATGTTTCGGGGTGACAATGACGTCCGGGAAGCTATGACTTCGCCCATATTTCAGCAATAGTATTTAAAGGTGAAATCTATTGTGGACCCGACGTGTCTCGCTTACAGTTGAATTCGATTCGGAATGGTTAGGACTATTATAGGTACACATTTCTGTTTCGAAGCGGCTGACACTGGCCGTTCGCTAGCTTTCGCTCTGGACAGCACAATGGCTCCAATTACTTTAATTGCAGTTCAGTCGGTTGGATGCGAAAGCTCCCAGGTAACCATCGGCCAACCGGAAGTAGATTTAAACGGGGCAGAACAATTGTCCCTTTTTTTCAACGCGTCGCGCAGTCATTCCGTAAATTTTTTCGCGTGGACGTTGGCACTTTTTCAGAATTTTGCAACAAGACGATATTTAATCGATAATCGTGCGAATTCTCGATATAAAGTTGTTTCATGGAAATTTAAATATTTAGAGTGGGGTATCCAGGTTATATTCCTCAGAAAAACTACAAGTTTTAACAAGCCGAAATAGCTCAGTTGGGAGAGCGTTAGACTGAAGATCTAAATGTCCCCGGTTCAATCCCGGGTTTCGGCAGTGGTGTTGTCTATATTTTTGGATTTTTTTTTTTAATTGTATTAGAGGATAGTTTTCTGATTTCATAATTTTACATAGAAATGGATGTACTGGGATTTAATTTTATTATAATTATAGAGATTATGAAAGTATATTATAACGTAGAATCCTATTTTTGTATAATTAATGACTTTAATATTTAATAAAAAATAATTAGTGTAGACGTATCAATTTTATTGAAAGGTCTTTTACTGTTTTTTATAGTTTTTCCAAATCATTAATATTCTCCGCGCTTACCGGCACAACATATTCGAGAACTGCCATTCTTCGTTTTATTGGAGCAACAAGATGTGAAACTTCTGCTCGAACTATCAAAACAGGATAAATTTCCTGTTTGTTGAGCACATTCCATTTTTTCACCAGGTGGTATAAATTCCTTCATGACGTAAACCATAGCGCAAGTACACATCACAGCCAAAACACCTAAAAGTACAGCGAGCTATGATAATTTCATTAATTAAGGATAAACCAATAGTAAAAATTAAAGTCTTCCTAATATACATCTTTTAATATTTTCTTCAAACAGAAATCAAAAGTCCGTAAAATTCTGTGGTTACTAGAAATTCTAACAAGCAACAATTAACAACCATCCTCAGACATATTTGCTAAAATTGACAATATCATTAGTCATAATCAAACTTGATAAATATATAAACAAATAATAATCGCATAAAAATAAATATTATTATTTTTATAATAATCAATATTTCACGTGCAAGTCAAAAACGTTCTTTTCGAAAGCATCGGTACAACGGTCCCATGGTGTAATGGTTAGCACTCTGGACTTTGAATCCAGCGATCCGAGTTCAAATCTCGGTGGGACCTTTGACCAGTAAAAAATTTTTTTTTTATTTATCAAAAATAACTTTGCCCACTTTTGGCGTCTGATTACCAAAAAGTCATTAGTTATCGTTATCTCGTGGATATCATAAAAATAGAACGACGAATATTCAAGAATGTACAAACGTATATGGCATAACCCGATAAAGAGAGGTTATCGAGAGACAATCAACTAAAGATCCTCACATGGACATACACAAGCCATAAAATAACGATATACGATGTCAAGAAATTTTTTAAAAATAATTCAACTAAAAAGGATACGATAATGAGGGATAACTTCAGACTCCGGTTATGCAGTCGAGGAAAATATAACATCTGTACGTTGCACATATGAATATATTCAGTGGTGGGTTCAATATTTCCCAAAGAATGAGAAGTCCAACCTTCGTCGCATATGCAAAAACCGGTGATATTATCCGAATAACCATGATGACAATACATATTCTGCAAATAAAAATTATTTAATATCTCAAATTCGCACATTCTTATTAATCCATTAGCTAACCGCTATGTGTGGTACGATTTCCGATCTCCAAGCAGGCTCAGCATCTCCTCGACTCAGTGCTCGAACTTCCATCTCGTTTATCGCATTTTCCAAGTCCCGGCAGGTATTACTCGCCGGTACGTAACCCTGCAAAAAGCGTAAGACCATAGAAATAAACGCAGTCGATGAACGTCTGCAATTTTTTTTGCAAATTTCCATTCCATATAAAAAATAAAAGTTAACGTAACAGACATAATTATTCGTGTATTAAATAAAGAAATATGATATTTCAATGTTATATATTTTAGGAATTAATATTGTTATCATAGGTTATCAGGTTTTCAGTTAATACACTGGAACATGGTAAAGAACATATCGTTAAAAAAAGAAGAGATAAACATGAAAATTAGTTATCAATCAAGAAAACTGCCTACAATATAAGCGTCTCAACCTTTGGAATATGAACTAAGCGAAAATTCATAATTAAGACAAGCAGCCGTATGTAAGTAACGTAAGAGACCATAAATTTGATAATAAATCGTACGCGCCTGCAATAGGAAGTCAAGAAACACGCCAAGTCGCATGTTATTGGTCGAGATTTGTGAACCAAACCTAACACCTAAGGTAGCGTCAGTGACGATCGTGATTTACTGACTATATGCATTGGATGACTTTCGTTTATTAAGGTGCCGCCGTTGCCCCTTATCAAGGCGTCTTTCGATTAGCCAAGAAAAAAAAAGTAGGAACAAAAAAAAGGAACGAGGAAAACTAATATGCAGACTCATGTCGTTGAGCTCTCAATATAAAAATATACACGGAAATTCTGTACGTGTCAAACGATTTTTTTTTTTTCAAAAATATTAACCACACAATATTTAGCATACAAATAAAAATACAGACGTTACTTACCACGTCGGGTAGTTCTTTGCTCGAATCGGCAATGCAAATCGGTACTACTTGACATCTCAGCAATTTTCGATTAAAAAAGTTTCGTTTCCCACTGTACTTGATATGGCAGTTTACAGAACGACACGAATCCAAAGAATCCAGATCAACCGTAGAGCAGGACTCAACCCCCAGAGGATCATAGTACCCTGGTATAAGCAAAGTATTAAAAAAATTTCGAAATTTCATTATTTTTTTCAAAATCAACTGAACCCCGTCTTTCTGACCTTCCAGTACCGCTGGAACATATCGACGGGAAACGGTTGTGTCGAATTGAACATTCTGACGAATTTCCCCAGTTTGATTATTCTTCCACGTATAAGAAATCCTGACGTTACACTCGCCCACGCGATCATGTAGATACTTATAATAAAAAAAAAAAATTATTAATCCAAAATATAGAAAAATTTCCAAGCTTATTTTTACACTTAATCTGAATCTGTCTTATGTATACATAGTCAACTTATTCTAAAAAAAAAGTACATACTATAGCATATAATTTTAAATTCTGAAATGTTAACTCAATCATACGTCCAAGTTTCAGGAACCAATTAGAAAAGTATAATAAAATTGATATTGGCCTTTGCGGGATATAAGTTTCAATAATTTCACGAACAGCCAAGTGCAACGGATAATTGCACCAATTATACTTCCACACAGTATGTGTATCTAAATGTTAGGTTAGATCCTTACGGCTCAATTTTGTATTTGCAGTATTTCCCCCAACTAACCAAACCCTCCGGAACGAGCCGATTTTCGCATTTGTTCTGTCCTTTTGGAGAGCAAGTCTAGAAACAGTCATAAATCATGATGGCGGCCGTTCACGTGCATATGTATTCTCCCGTAAATACAGGGATATGGTATTCGGGGTTATGGTGGTAACACTGCCGTTTAGTGATAATACGTTTGGGTCATGGTGGCGGCAGAAATACTCAGGCGAGTATGCTGATTGGTGCATGTCGGCTCCGCCCCTGCTGGATCGCGATAACGACTACTATTATATTACTCCCACGCGACAGCTAACCCTGCCATGGATATGCCCCTTACTTCTTGGTTCCAATAATTTTTTTGTCTTTCAAAATGTCCCGGGAAGGAACGTAATTGGCGACAATACCGAGTGATTATAATTTTTGAAATTACCGGCGGATCGAAAAAAATTTTTTTTTCAAAAATTTCGATATTTATCTGAATTTAAGATATTTCCAGGAATAATTATCATTTCAGGTCGCATTATCATACGTCAGACTTACTAGGGTAGGCCAGATTAGGGTGAGATTTCGTACAGCGTGTTGCGTCAAAATACCCATATCACCACCGATCAGTTGCATATGCTGAAAATATTATAGATTTCTATAAATTCGTCAATCGACACTTCTAATTTTATGTATTACAGAATTTCATAGTTATCCAATTTTTTTCGAGTATTTTTCATTTCTACTTATCGTACTATCCAATTTTTCAAACTCACCTCGCAATCAATGTCATCCTCACATATCTTCTCGCAACATTTGATCATACGAACGCTCAGTGCTACCGGTGACTTCCCTTCATTCTTCACCTCGATAACTACAAACATGATAACTTTGATAACACTCGTACTTTCAAAATATTAATTCATACAATGTATACTTTATAAAGCTTATCCAGACACGCATTATTCCAAATATACAATCGATACTGTATAACGATATATCAGCTGTGGATAACTCCAAAGGGTTATCACTATTCCTTCGAGCACGGTTGCTAGAAAGGGACTAATCCTCGTGGCAGCGATATTTCGAAGCCCCCACAGGATTTGGCGAGCTTCCGAGGAGCCGTCAGTCACTCAACGGGAGACCCGAATTGTAATTACAACCACGAATAAAACCAGTAATCATCGAGCGAATCGTTCAGCTAAGCATCACCTGCTAAAGTCATTCAACTCACTGACAATGAGTGATGATCGTTATACAGAAAAACAAAACAAAATTCCTTCAGGAATGTTCAACTGATTAAAAAAAAAAAAAAACAACGCTATTTATCAACATACATTTAATACCATAACATAGTTCCATAAAAAGAATTGCTATTGAAAATCCCTGTAAAAGTTATCAATCCAGTACAGTCACTCCAATCAAGTAAGACGTTCCTATATTACAGTATAACACACAGTACCCTGTATTCTAAACATACAGTACATTTCTCATGTGGATGTTCGTACAGTCATTTAAATTACTGTCTTTATGATATTTGATGGTTAGAATGAGTTTGTGATAAAATTGCCACCGCGTACATAATTTTCTATGGGTTGACCATAAAACTTATAGACCACATTCGTATCAATGATAACAGATCGAAAAATCATATTCAGATCTACTTGAACTTTTAACTGTCAACACCCAGCTTGTCACTTTTCAGAATCGCTCATTCTATTCAGTAAGTTTTTTTTTTTTTTCACGATATTCTAGGTACATTAACTGATCTTTGTTGGTTATGAAAACTTTTCTCAAAAGAGGAATCCGCATACGCGCACCGTGAAGAACGAAACAAAACTGACGTTTGGCCAGTTCCAGTAGTGTATCTACAATCCGGTGAACGAACGGGATGCCAGGCTCGGATTGCGTGTAGCACTGCAGACAAGCACTGGTATTCCGTGTGCGTCGTGATCGGAGCTTCTTCGTGATTGTCGTAAAGCGTGATCTCGTGACGTGAGGTTGATAGGGCTGCCCTGTTAGCTCGGGGGATGCCCGGGTATCACTGTCAAACACGGGAATCTCGCAGACCGCGTGAATCCGATCGTCGCTTTTTCATCGAAGATGCAAAACTTTTTAAACGTACTTTGTATAACGTTTGTATATGATTTTCATGGCTAAACTATGTTTTCTTTTTTAATAAGATATTTATGTAACAGTCGAATGAATGATACTTACAAAAAACCATCCCTACATCCAGGCGATCTATGTGTTGAATACCGGAACTCTATAGAATGATAAAATGAATGGTGATAATTTTGATAATTTGCGCAACGTCATTCATCATTATAGTGCCGTTTGTAACCGTAATGATTTTTATGAGTCGAAGTATGTAAGTTCGTTAATTGTTGCTATGGATATTTGAGATTCCATTTTCCTTTTGTTTTTATACGACACTTTCTTATTTAACTCTAGGTGGCCCGGATACTTGTACAAAAGTTTCGGTTTCAGTAAGTATAAGGTTGAGATGCGACACGATCGGCAATTACCTGAGAGTTTGCCATTATAAAAGTAAAAGAATGGATGAAAGTATAGAATCTGCTTTCCCATGGCCTGGGGTGTTACTTGTGTTAAAGGGTTTTTATATGTGTATAATATGTGTGTATATGGTATGTGGTGAGTATATGTAGAATTTGTATGCGTATAGGGACAGATAGGTCGTGGGGCAATTTACGTGTCAGTCTGTCAGGTTGTAATTTGACTGATAGAGGCTCTTGGCCGCCATGAACGTGAGCACAAAAGAGACGGGGTTCTCGATGGTTCGTAATTGCCTCCGAAAAACTCGCTCGATTCCAAAATATCGGTTTTTCGAGGCCTCGGGGTTGATACCTCACGTACCGACCTGGTTATGTGCGTTTATTAACTTTTGAAATTTCAGAAAAAATTGATTTCCTTTACGCAGTGCTTCACTTGTTTTCTGTATCGTTTGACAGTTTGCGATGTATATTGATAACGGCAATTTTTATTAACATTTTTCCATATTCCCTTTCTGTTTGAAAGATTCATCATTTGACTTACCCTTATTTGTAGCAATTCGGTAGGCACGGCTTTCTTAAATATTGAGACAAGAGTAATCATAATAACCATGGATTGAATCATTTTTTGACAAATTACTATGTAACAAACTCTGTTGATAAAATTAGAAGAATATATACATGAAAAAGAAATGAATATCGTAAAGGAGTGCGTTTATGTTTCTTGTCTCTTCACTAAAGCGTTTGTCAGTCTGGTGTAAAATAATAAAAAATTAGGATATCGTATATTGTATAAAGCTTGAGAAATTTGACAACACGTCAATTGACCTATTTATTTAATTAATTTAAATATGAAAATTTGACATATATGTAGGCCCTGAAACTCGCAAAGACTCGAAAGTTTACCAAGTGCGATGGTGGTGTAATGGTCAGCATAGTTGCCTTCCAAGCAGTTGATCCGGGTTCGATTCCCGGCCATCGCACATTATTTTTCAAACAAAATTTAATAAAATTGCTGTATAATTCTACATGTTTCTTTATATGAAATAAATTATTTTACGAGAACGTATGATATGAAGATATTAAAAATGTCTTAAACTTCATTTGTCGATTTAAAAAATGTGCTTACAATGCAGATTCCTGCAACTCGGTGGGTCTAGTAGGTTTCAACCAACATGGCTGCGTTGCTTTGAGGCTAACGTTTTTGCAGACAAGAGTAGGACGATACACAACCAGAGATGAGCAGGGAGATGCACAACGAACTACGATTTTAGGCGATAATAAAATCGCGGCGCTAAATCGTAGCGGCGAGTCTGGAAGCAGGATTTCATGATCATCGCTTCGGTCGACAATGCGAATTCCGTCGTAGCCGAGCGAAACGTGGACACGAACCTGCAGCTTGGCGGGCAGAGGTTCTCCGCTACCTCTCCGCTGGTTCCCAAAGCAACCCTTAGAACGAGA
>JASANN010000233.1:2307985-2360743 GCA_031762395.1 Calameuta pygmaea | reverse complement strand
AGAAGTTCTGTAGTTCCTGGTCTCGTTCTAAGGGTTGCTTTGGGAACCAGCGGAGAGGTAGCGGAGAACCTCTGCCTCTGAAGGGCGCTAAATCGTAACGGTCAGTTCAGAAGTATGATTTTGCGATCATCGCCTCTGTCGAGGTTACAGATTCCGCTGTAGCCGCCCGTGTGACAGAGGCGATGATCACAAAATCATACTTCTGACCTGGCCGCGACGATTTTGCGTCCTTCTCGTGGCACGGCCAGAATTTGGCCGTTGTGCACTTCCTATTCATTTCTGAGCAAAACACAGGTGTTTTGCCTCTCCCTACTCATCTCTGGTTTTTGCGATACTAGCGTTTCCTTCTAGAGTCGTTTGCTCGTGACATTTTAAGGTTATGTTATGTTATGTGACGTTTGGAATACTTAGTCATGAATAAGAGTGTGGATTCTATTTACAAGTGTCGCCTTTGCCTTACGGACATCAACGAGACTAATTCAGCGCCCATATTTTCACAATTAGAAACATGCATAAACGGTATTCCTCTCTCGGCCAAGATAATGGTCTGCGTATCACTCACGGTATGTGAGTTTATTCCTTCTTGTAGTCGTACACATTCAATATGATTTTTCGAATGTGAATCTAATTTTTTGATTTTAGGTTCAAGAAGACGACTCCTTTCCACAACAATTATGTAAAAATTGCGAGGAGCGTATAAATTGTTTTTATACATTTCGTGAAACATGCTACAGAGCATACTGTTCACTCATTCAAGAATATGCAAATTGCAAACGTCTTGAACAAGAGGTTCACAAACCAAATATAAAGAATAATCGGATAAAAGATTACAATGGACGTACATCAAGAGAACATCGTAAGAATAAAAAATACATGAATGAATTAAAATTGAGTAAGAACGTACAGGAGCCTAGAAATATATTAATTGATGCTATAGATTTTATTATTGGAGACGAAACGTATGTGGAAACGACAGATGAACGAGAAAAATTATGTATTAATAAATTGTCAAAAAATGCAGTCCACCAGGAGTCACCTAAATCAGAAAATATCGCTATGAAAATAGTGGCGATCAGTCATGATGACACAGTGAAGAATATAAAAGATCATAGCGAGATAAATAAGGAAGGTAAAATCAGTCGAGTAAATAGAAAAAGCAGACAAACGTCACAGAGTCAAGATACAACAGAGGAAACTGAATATGATTTGGAACAAAATATACCACAACATCATATAGTCTGCGTTGATACGAATCAGCCATATGCTAGTGGAGTACTAAAACAAGATACTGTAGATATTGAAAACAGTTCAAAACCGACCAATGAAAATTATACAAAAGCAAAGACACTGGATAAAATTGAAAAAATCATACAAGCAGCGCAACTGCAGGAAATAATTCCTGTAGACCCTACGGTGGAGAAACAAAGTGAAGATTGTGAAAATTTGCACAATGTGGAAAATTCAAGCGCAGAGGATACTGCTGCAAATACATATATGGATGATTCGACAATGGAAAGTTGCTACCAAGTGGAAGAAATAGAAGAGCAAATACTTTGCGGTGAATATATGGAGCGTAGATATAAGTACAAATGTTTACGTTGCCATAAATGCTTTGCCGATCTTCACATGGTGACAATGCATTATATTGACTGTTGTCGCGATACGGAAATATTAAGGGAGGATCAAACTCTTGATCAATCAATCGAGGTGGAGCATTTAGATAATAACTTTAAGGATACATTAGTAAACTGCAATGTCGACCACACAACGGAAGAATCGTTGACAGACAAAGAAATTTCTGAAACACGACTTAAGTGTATTTGCAATGTCGATACGTCAAGTAGAAAGTATAGGATATCCTTAGAGGAATCAAATAGTTTTAAAAAGGAATACGAATCAGATCTGAACACCGAAGTAGAAGTAAATGGCTCAGACGATGTTGATGCCTTAAACATTAGTAATATCAAAAGTGATGTCTCTGGTATCAACACTGAGATACCAATAATTCGTACAAACAGCAATGACGCAGAATCAAAGGGCAACAGCACTCTTAAATCAAACGATGTAAATGAAAAATCGCAAAAACGAAAACGTAAAAATCATAGGTACAAAATGGACCATCCGTGTCCCCACTGCAACAGCATATTCAGAAATGCTTCTTTATTAAAGAGACACTTGTCAGTGCACACTGGCGAGCGGCCTTACGCATGTGAAAAATGTAACAGGAGATTTTCTCAATTGGGACAGTTAAACTTTCATCGTAATTTTCATGAAAATCCTCGTTATCGTTGTGAAATATGTAACAAGCCATTTTTGCGACCAAGCGATATTCAAAAGCACATGAGAACGCACACTGGCGAAAAACCATACAATTGTAAAATGTGCTCAAAGTCCTTTGCGCAATTGGTCGCTCTGCAACAGCATGAGCGAATTCATACAGGTGACAAGCCGTATACTTGTGAAATATGCGGAAAGCGATTTACGCAAAAAGCCAATAAAACTAAACACGTGAAGATACATAAGGAGGGTGCAAAACCTCACACTTGCGAAATTTGCGGTAGGAGTTTTTCTGACTTTAACGAAATGGAATTGCATAGGGGTGGCCATGGGGGTGGAAAGCCAAGAAAGTGCGACCATTGTAATGAGAGTTTTCGGAAAATTTCTGAACTGACGCAACATATAAGGCGCTTTCACACTTTCGAGAGACCGCATAAGTGTGCTATTTGTCCTAAAGCTTTTTGTTCAGTTTATAATTTGAAGCAGCACGTCATGGTTCATACTGGACAGCGACCTTTTATCTGTCCCAAGTGCGACTTGAGGTTCACGCAAAAAGGTAACCTTATCAAGCATCTCGAGAGAAAGCATGCAGAATATATGCTTGAAAAGGAAAAATACATAACGATTAGTGAGGAGGAGTACCATGGCGATGATATGTTGATCATAGAAGGATCTATGAGTGATAAGATAAGTGAACCGTTGATTGTCGAACGGGAAGAAACAATTGAGTTAAGAAACGAAGATTTGAAAAATATCAGTGGTAATAACATTCAAATTTTGGACATGGCAGAATAAATTAGACTATATATACAATCTGTTTATTTATATTTCAACTATTTTTTTTCTTCATATTTTTACTAATTCGTAAAAAAAAAAAGTCTTGCACTTTTTAATTACACCGTATCCTAGTGTACGCATTTACTGTAAATATTCATTAGGATAAATGTAAATATACATACATCTGTTCGTCATTGTTATTCATTTTTTTTAATGAAAATTCAGATTACTATTATCTTAAGATAAAATGAATTCAGCAATCGATATTCGATACTCGTGCATCTTCAAAGCAAGTTAATTTTTTATTAACTATATAGACAGTTGATAAGAATAGCACAGTGGAATAAAATTTAACTAAGTACTGATGTCTTTAAAATACCGCTTTTGTGCGACGCAACTTTTTAGCGCAGCCAATCCAGAATGATTTAAACGAAATATTAAGAGACTCGGTCTAATCTGACTCCAGTACACGCAACCGGCTGTGAAGGTCACAGATCGCCGAGACTCTTTAGTCGAGTAAACTCCGAAATAAAATATCTTATGATCCGCTATATGTGACAAAAAGTTATTTATATCTTCACTATAGGAATTGAGGAAGCTGCGTCGAGCGACAATCAAGACGCAAAAGAAAAGTTAAACGCGAAAGTCTCTCGTCTACGACAGAGACGTTAGTCAAAAAGCTGCTCAAAAGAACCGATACCACAAGTGAAGCTAACCCAGGAACACGAACAAAGGCAGCTACTTTGCCCAAAGCCAACGAATTACAACTCCGACCTCCTTACCAGCATATAGGATCATTTCTACCGACACAAGTGCGCAAGGGTCAGAGACGTCTTGCAGCGTTTTCAAGAAAGCGAACAAAATATACAACAATCGCGATAGACAGACACCTGGTTAGGTTGACTGCACGCAAGACTATCGTCATAACATACCCAAAGAGTGCTCAAGGTCCCGTCGGGAGGTCCGGTGAGACCATATTGCGACCACAGCCTGGGTCCGAACTACTGAGCAAGCTCAGCAGATGAGGTTGAAGGGCAACCTTCGTCCCCATAGTCTACGTCTGTTGCTCTAATAGAATGAACTGCCCTCTTATGACTACTCGAAGAAATATGCTCGATCCAACAAAAGAAATAAAGAAAAGTCAGACAAGCACAAAGTGGATGAGAACAGGACAGAAAGAAAGAAATAAGGAAAGTAAAGAACAAGTTAAGAAATAAATAAAGAAAACAAAATGAAAGTAGCAAAGTAAGGAATACGAGTACAGGACAAAACAACAAATAAATACAGGAAAAAAGAATACAAATGAATAAGAGACGGGTTCGTCCAAGAGACCGGCGATCGGTGATAAGCGACCAGCTCGTATGGAAATCAGCGATCTAACCTTAAGCGCTTCCAAAAGTGACTCCTATACATGGCACAGTTTTTTACATGCATTTTTTGGGGTTTGAAATTTTATTGACAATCTCAGGCAATGTCAATTTCTAATATGCCGGCAGTCAATACCATATCATAGATAGAATA
This sequence comes from Calameuta pygmaea, assembly GCA_031762395.1. Lineage (NCBI taxonomy): Eukaryota > Metazoa > Arthropoda > Insecta > Hymenoptera > Cephidae > Calameuta > Calameuta pygmaea. The sequence continues at coordinate 2,356,168 of JASANN010000233.1, read as the reverse complement.
TTCTCTGCAGTGATTTATCCTTTGTAAGGGTAGAAATCTTTAAGCCAATGCTGGTAATACAGTTTATCGACCATAGATATATTTGGGGATACGAATAATTTTATTCTGGCTTGATAGAGGTCACGATAGATTCGCGTTGATGTGCACGTGTAATATATTTTCACGAAACAGGTAATTTATAAAAAATTTCTCTCATCTAAAGAATTTAATAATGGGCGACAAATATTATATATTTTTCATTCTATTTCTTTGTTCATTCATCAGCAACATGTACCGTCTTATTTCTAGACTTGACTTTGAAGCTGTACTGTAGGTACGTCGATACCCCAGTGTCCTTTCAAAAAAACTTGGTTACCGATTTCGCAGTGACTTTTATAACTTTCAATGTATTTTTCCATTAAATTAATTTCATATAATTGAAAGACAATTTCATATCAGTCTCTTTGTTATTATCTAACGAAGAAATTAATGGGTCCTACAATTTTTTGGCTGTAATGGGAACGGGAAGGGCACGGTGAAAAAATCAAGGATACTTTGGTACACCAGTGTACAGGTCTAGAATTAATGTTAATCAAAAGTAATTCATTAATTTTCTATATACGCTGCAGTAATTGTAAAAATTTGAATAATTTTTAATAATAGGAAATAATATGATAAAAATCATTAATTAACTAATTTGACATACATACATTTGCCAATAATTTTTTGTATTATGAGGGAACCCGTATTGTGTTCATTTGTAACAATAATTATTTTCACATGGCTGTCTAGATCATAAGGACATTTATTACATTAATTACGGTACGTTATCGCGTAAAATTTACCACGGGGAGAGCTTGCACGTTATTACGTAATAGGGAAACTGGACTGAGATTGCACAAGAGATGGATATTCATATCGAATATGCAAACACCCCCGGTTCGGCAATTAATATGCAATAATTTTCTACGATAAGCGTATCAATATCCCTTTAGGCAAACTTGCAAAAAAGCGCTTTCCGTTGCCATGTGCCCACAGGGTAGATTAATAAAATTGTTGTAAAGTTGTATAACAATGGCTTTGTGTAACAATTGGCAATAAATAATTGAGCATTGGCCATTTCACTATTTACGATTTCCGTATCGGGTGAGTCAACTGAAAAATATTTTTTTAAATTTTAATTGCAAATTTGAGAAATTAATATTTCATGCGTATCAGTTTCCAATTAAACTATTTACATTTCCTTTGATGCTTTGCCATTTTTTTTAAGGTAATTAAGCTCATTTCAATTCAATTGATTAGAATAATCGAAAAATTTCCAATCAAACTCAAATATCTATATGCTTTATTACGGGCATATTACTTAATGTCACGGTAGGAGTTTCTTGGTCGTTACTTCTGGAAGATCCAATTTCTAGATTTTCACTCTCGAGCGTTTCCACTGTTCTGACCTTCGATAATAACTTCTCAAACTGGACGATCAATCAAGATTGAATCGCAAAATTTTCCAACGTATAACGACATCACTTCATCAGTCCGTCGTCCTGGGACAGAGATCAGGACAATAACACTGATGAGATATTGGTCATCCAGACCCCACGTTAAACTCTCCTTCGATGAACTTCAAAATGACTTCTCAATTTTGCCAAGTGACATTTTCCATAATCTCAAAATCCTGAAACCTAACCTACAAATGGGGAAAGTTACGTCTATCCTGGTAATCGGGATACTCGGATATGGTTCACTCGAAGAGAAGATACCTCATGGTTAAACGAAGTGGCCGCCGCAGGCGTTAAACCAATTAGCTAACTCCCCAGCACTTCAACCCCAGAACCTTTAACGAAGGCAGGAACGAACGAATGAACTGCGGGACGGAAAGAAGCGGATGGCACGAGAAAGAAAAGAATAAAGCAAAGATGATAGGAGGAAGCGTAGAAACGTAACCTCCTTCGAGGATCCTCTCGGAGTAACTGCCGGAGGATATTCGATGTTCTCCACTTGTTTTATCCAGGGTCCACATGGCAAAGCTTTTATTTTACGGCCCTGCCACGGCTAACTTTTTTAGCCTGCCAGCTATCGCCTGCACCTTCTGTCACGATCTTTGTTCTTTGACGCTCGCTGTCTTTAACGGCCGTTCTATTGGCAATCCTGAAATGCTTCGTTACCAGTTGATTAATTAACTACCCTATTTTAAAGTTTACTACCCTAACTTTGTCCCCTGGCGTAGACCACTCGCGCTACGTGTTATGGATTAGTATTGCGTCAACTTGAGCTTCTCTTGATTTCAAGTAAATTTATGCTTTATAAAAAAAAAATTATAAATATTTTTAATAACTACTGCTCCAAGATAAGGCGAATACTGGCAATTTTGTGGCGAGGTCAAATCATCGAGTTTCTCAGCCTAACGAATCTCTAGGTTACCCTAAAGATGCCCTTCGGCCTAAATCCTGGCAGGTTATCAAACGAGGACGAAAAAAAAAGGAAAAATAAGTTTAAAAAAAAAAGGTCATGGTTCACCGAGTATAATATCGAGTGTGGGTAGCTACGTAATAAGAGGAATAAAAAAATCGTAAGAAGCTGGAATAATAATTATAATAGCCGCAGGCTAGGGCGAACAAACAAGCGGAACTAAGTACACCCTCTCGGTTGTATCAAAGGGTCCACAACTGCGTTTTAAAAGTTGCCAAGCCGAGGGAAATGAATTAATTTGAGATTTTAATTTATCACGGAAATAATCGTCTTTGCCTTCTTTTTTCGAGCTTGTAACACGTTACTGCTGCAACGAAGGTGGGGTGAATTCAGTGACGAAAATGAAAAAAAAAAAAAGAAAAGTAACAAATTGAAAGCCAGACTTTCAGCAAAAGCCAAGAGAAATAAAAGCGCTTTTGAATTTTATCAAACGTGACCCGTTTCTTTCTTGTTACTGAATTCCGGGCCAGATGACCGTCGAGGAAATGGCACGTAAATTCACGACGATTCCCGCAGGCGACAACGTGACGAGTCGACTATGACTATAGTGACGCCGACGAATTATGATATTACGCAAATCTACGTAGCAACACCGATGAATAGTTATTTTGTTTCTTTTTCATTGTCGTAGCACGAGCTCGATTTTATTATACCGACGTTCCAAGAGTCCGGCTGTACTTATTATTAGGAACAATATTACAAGCTTAAGCTTTTAATGTAATTAATGTATTTAATCAAGTCGAAATAGCACACAGCTAATTTAAAGTAATAAATCTTACGCGTAACGTCTCCCACGGATAAATATTCGTACTCTTCGGTAGCGGTATATAAGATTATTTTTATATCTATATAATTTTTGGTCTCTCGCTCAGCTTGGAAAATTTTCCTGTCCAATCTTACCATCTAAATGTTATTTTGTCCGTAGGGACCGTGGGTAACGGCCGTTTCCCGCGAAACTCGAAGAGTCATTGATATTCATATCGTAAAACAGAACCACTCTCCCTTTCTTTGCTTGTTTCTCATAAAAGTATGAAAAAGTACAAGTCAGCTTTGCATGTTGATAATATGTACTTACGTAAGCGCCTTACGAACTGACCATAAGAATTAAATGCAAAGTGTATTATTCAGATTGCATATACCATACATATGTATGGTTATATATATATATATATATATATATATTCGGTTAAGTATTTCGTAATGCATTTTGTACACACGACTGTCAAATTAGTTTCCATAAACGCTTAACGGCTTTTATTCGATTTTCCATTTTCCAGTCCAGTTACATAATGTAACGACGTTGACGGACTAATTGCATTTGTGGCGTTGAGAGAGCCTGAAAATGGAAATGTACGTTACATACGACGTACAGTACCTACGTATGCACGGATGTGCACGTGGTACGTCAAGTCATCCGTATACAATTTTCGGAGTTAATTGCGCCAGTAATTATCTTCGTTGACCGAAACGGTCTTTCACGGGGATGCTAATCAAACACGATGATTTTCCGTGAAATGGCTGAGCAGTCACATGTTGCACGGAATGATTTCACGTGTTCAGTAAGCATCTGTCGTATTTGTATAATGACACTGACGATCAAGGGTGAAAAGATAGGACGGAAAAGAATGTGGAATAGATTAAAAATAATGAATAACATAATACGTACTTAAATTATGCTTATAAGCATAAACGTTTATTTTTATTGCCATAATCAAAATATATCATACCATACATATATCACAATATTATTGATGTAATATTGTGACGATTTTTTATTCGCCATCTAAACTCACCGGGACTGACCGGTGCACAACTTCGCGATTCCTACGCGTCCTAAGAAATCCAGGAGCTAACGAATTCAAAAACAGGGAAATACTAATTAGGCGTTACTGTTGGGCGCCAAGTTTCAGACGGGAGCCACGTGTCACGTCAAGACAATTTTCGAACGAGCCTCCCTTGGCTAATTCATTGTCAGTTATGCGAAGACGGTGGGATCCGAAACAATAGGTCGGATAGGTCAGACGATCACGCGACGCACAAAAGAAATAAGTGGATAGGATGTGAAAGAAAAGTTTCGGTTTATTACAAAATCGGCGGAGCGAAGCGCGACTGTCTCTTACAATTTGAAGTGTAATGAAATTTACAAGAAAAACTGTATTTTTAAGAAAAAACATACGAAGGAAATATATTCTATGGCACTTTGCCTACCTTATAGATTATAAAACCGTTTCACGATTAGCCCGTCTTTAATGCACAATTCTAGGCGACCGTCAAAGATCTGTACTCACGGCAGACGAGAGTCGATTCGAAAATACTTTAAGCGGACGCCTTCTGGGCCAGTAGCGGGACTCTCAGGGCATAACGTGAGTTTCGACCCTCGCGCGTTGCGTTCGGGTCCCTCCTCAAGAGATTCAATCTGGCTTTTCTGTCTTTCTTGCGCCGAACTGATGCGTCTTCTAGGGCACGACGAATGAGCGTTCTGTAAGTACGAACTCCGCCAGAGTATACAGCAAAAAAAGAAAGGGAAACAATAAGATATCGTGTCATAATTTTTGAGGCAGTCTTTACTGAAGGTGAATCCTGTCTGGACTTTAGTCGTGATTTTGCTCCAATCACGCGTGTCGGCGTGATTCTTGCCGAGGACCTGACGGGTGCAATTCACCACTTCACAGTATTTACTGTGTGTAATGGTCAGGCGTTGTAAGCCCTTAGAAAATAAAAATCCCTTGGTAAAAAAATTTTCATTGATGCACGTAATCCTTCTCGTCATACATCAAAACTTCAATGACCAGAGGAATTGACATTTGTCACACGTCTACAAGGGGACTGTCATTTTTTGAAAATTTTCAAATTCAGGGTGTCACAAGGTCATAACTTGTAAAGTAATTTGCTATAGCAATAAGGCGTGCTTTTCAGTGGTTTTTGAGAAATTCGATTTTGAAAAACATCGAGTGGGTTATATCGACTAGACGGTTCATATGTAACAGCGAGCGGCGCGGCTTAGAGATCGCTGGTTCGAATCTCACTGTCGGCAATTTTTTTTTTTTCATTTTCCTTATTAATTCTATTACCTACAAAATTTATATGTGAAAATAAATCAAATCTACGCTAATTATTAATATATGTAATTATCATTTTTAATAAGAAACGCACCTAGGTATTTTAACTTGCTCTCACTTGAAAAATCGTACTTTTTCGTTTAAAGTAATGATTTATAAATACTTTTAAATATTAATATTTCCACGTGCGATCATAAACGTAGATCTTCGGGTCGACCGTTTTATAATAATAATACAACGCGAGTCTATCTGGGAGGACCGGATATTTGTACATAAAAGATTTTGACCGCGAGGGCAAATGGGATATGACTAAACGTGAAAGGAAGGGCAGCTGAAAATTTCATTTTACCGAATTGGCTGTTGAATACAGTAAGCAGCATATTTTGAAGCGATTGATAGTATGGCAAATTTCATCTTTGACTAATATCTTGATACAAGAATACAGTTTATAAATACAATGTGCAAAAACAATTAAAATGTCGGACATTGTATTCGTTGATATGCCTGGTACATCGAGCGCAGAAGATGTCGAGTTTGTCGAAGGACAAATGTGCAGTGAAATTTCAAAGCTACGAATGAAAAATGGCAATGTGTATTACGAGCAGCTCCTCACTGCAAATAATCTTATCGCACCAGAATCTTCTGCGATAACTAATCAAGAAGCTATGCTGTTGAGCGAAGAAAATTGCAGTCGCAGACTCAAAATTCTAAACGAGAATAAGTTCATTGCAGACGAAGAATTAACGGCAATAAATGAAAGTGACGACGAAAACATGCTTGAAGAAGTTTTAGGCAACGATTCGTCAGAAAATTATTAACCAGAGGAAAGAACCGAGTATATCCCGTTGGACTATAAAAATAAAGGTTATGGATATAGCTAAAGCACATCCGAATTGAAGCTCAAAAACCTTCAAAGGAAAGGGTGCAGCCGTCTGAAATATATGAGAGATTAATCCAGGTGGGAAAGAGATATTAAAAGTGGTGAAACTACAAGAGATAAATACGGAATCATCGATTCATGGACTTGTGATGGCTTCAGCGAGGCTCGACAAATCAATCATTAGATGATAACACGGAACTTACGGCAATGGGCTTTATGTGCTGCATTCGATATGAATTTTGAATTTTGTGATTAATACGGAAGAAACAGGTAATTAAAGCGGAACTTGGATAACTCGAGTCTCAAGGAAAACGAAATATGCTTCGAGTTATCGTGGTTTTGATCTATCGGGGTTTTCAGGTTATAGAGGTGAAGCATTAGAAAATACGAAGACAAACGTAGAAACATAAAACGACTGAAAAACACGTGTTACTGCTTTGGCAAATAACTTCACTAGCGATTACCTTATTAAGGCCGATGCACATAAGATTCCATAAGCCATAAGCAGAATGCAGATTTCATAGCGTCTACGCTCTTCAAAATTTTGAGTGCGCGTGCGCTATGCGCACATGGATTCTGCATTCTGCTTATGGCTTATGGAATCTTATGTGCTTTGGCCTTTACTTCCTGAGCTTGAAAATCTTTTTAAATCAGAACATCTGTCAGTCTCCTTATTAGTCACGTGCTTTTACCACGTGTAGGGCTTTGCACATTTCTGTAGGATTATTGAGTATACTGCAAAATTTATTATGCCCTATTTACTTGATTAAAAAAAATTTTTTTTCTTATAATAACACGTACGAATATAAGGGAACGTTTAAAAACAATGGGTAAATTTTCCAAAGTAGTATTGAACGAAAGATTTAAAAAATTCAAATTAATCAAAGGCCGTGGCTGACGATGATGTTTTTCAATTTCGAATCGACTAGTATTTCTCTCGAAAAACAGTAGGGTTGACAGCCGGCGGCAGGGTGGGGGATAAATCCAAATTAGTAAAGGCCATTAAAATGAGTTGTTAACTCCCCATTCTTGTGTGCGTTTCATAGTCCATCTGTGCGTTCTCATACGTAAATACTCACACGGTCAAGGATGTTTACAGTCGTTTATTTCGTATTGCATACGGGTGGTTTGAATCGTAAAAAAAAAGCCATTAACCCCTCTGCAGTTGAATTTAGTTTCAACCCCTCTGTATGGGAAGGTATAGGCTATCCAATGTCTCGCGTAATTCGTCGGTGCAGGACTGAAAATTTTTTTTTATTCATAATCCGATTTTTTTCTGGCCTTCCATTTCAATGGCGTTCTCATAAGCCTCGCAGAGATTATGAAATAGTCATTACGGTCCCTGAATATTGTTGCACTATAGAGATTATAATCCTACGTCGATATTACGGACCTGGACGAAAGCTGAAAGCTACTGGTTTAAAGCATCAGCTAGAGAAGAATGCACGTGCACATTCGCTCTCCGAAATTAAAGGAGAGAAGCAAAAAAAAAGGGGACTTGATGAGTATTTTTTTATTACGACACTCGTTCTATGTTAGAATCACGTCGTGAGAAAATATTGTAATTCCTGAAGATTTCAACAGCAAGTGTATCATGGTGTCTGATTATAATTAGGTAGTAGTAGCAAAATCAACACTGCTCTTTGTACAATTCTAATCATGCATGTATAATTACGATTATGATATATGTACCACGTATATTAATTATTTTAATTATTTTGGTAATATCATCAGAAATGTAATCTTTTAAAGTTCATATTTGAAATATCAGCCTAGATCGCGGCTAAGCCATGTCGCCAATTCCGCATCAACATTGATAATGCAGCCACTAGAATCCACTTGACAAAAGTCAGATATCCGTTATTGGCAGAAAGCATAATTAAAAGTGTGCATCGAAATAACAATTCCGGTAAAACTCGCAAGTCCCTATTTACTTTCGTGTTAATGAGAACTACAATCCCTTAGGTGACAAATTGCTTCGTCGAGTGAAACACGGCGAGCGAGGAAGGGATAAGGAAAATAATTTGCGACCTTCCCACATTCGTCCACAGGCGAACTGCTTCTGGATGACTCTATGATAATTATACGTAGTAATGACGTCCTCAAGAGACTCGTATATCACAAGTCTGTACCACTTGACGCGACAGTCTCTCAGCACTTGAACAATGTACGTCTACGTCGATCGCGAATATTTTTATATTATTAAAACACTAATGACTGTCGATTTTTTTTTCTCTCTGCATAACGGGCAAATTTTCCCCATGCCGACACGCAATTCTCAATTATATCCCATTCCGCAATACTTTGGCAAAAGCACCAAGAGTTATATCCCAATACGTGAACAAAAAAAAATTGTCACAGAGACTTATACGTATATAGCCCACGTCTATCTTCAAATCCTTTCAGTCAGCCATTATTCTGAATCTGTAGCACTCTACGTATAATCGCTACAGTAGCTATACGATTGCCTGATGTGTTTCGTATATTCCCTTTCCGAATATTTTTCGCCGCGTTTTCTTGTACACCCGTTAGACCGTGTTCGGCTACTACATAAACGTCGAAAGCATACAGGACATGTAGCTAGAATGATATGGATATTAGCCGTAGGCCCTGTTCTGGGAATGGCAGGCTGCATACCTCTGACCTCGTAATATCACATCCTGCACTAGCAATACCATAGGGACGCATTCACCTATAAATATAGACATAAAGCATCCATGTGCTTTCCTTTCGTTTGCACGATTTCTATCCTTCGCCTGAATTGACATTTGCAAAACGTTAATCAAGCCTGGCAGTAGCAAACGATCTGCCATGAATTTACTGCTTGTGTGATATTTTTGTTTCGTACTCGATACGTTCTTTACGCGAGTAAGACTACTCTAATTAACGTATGTTAATGATGACGTTAATACACATATGTTACACGTAAAAATTCCTAAAACTCATACGCTTTACGTTCACTGATAAGTTTGTACGGATTGTCGTTAACAGCCCTTAAGGAAATGTCGAAACACACTCTTGGGATTATGGTACAGGTGGTGGAGTAGCAAGGAGATCTTGGTGCAATCTCTCGCTGTAAACTTGTGGATTGGCGAGGAAGAGGGGGAAACGCAGGAAGGGCACTCGAGGAAGTTTCTAGGTGCGATTACTCGTGGACTATCATGGTCGGATGTTCAAAGCTTGATGACAGGTCGTGGACATTCGGAGATCTATATGCTACGGGTTCAAGTAGAGTAGATGCTATGTATAATAGAGTAGATGTATATCTATGTATAAGGAAGAGAGGAGCTTAACGAATACTGAGGATTGTTTTCACCGTCTCTCCATTTGCGGCTTTCCGACTGGAGCAGACATGGACTAGGTAGGTAGGTAGGTAGGTAGGTAGGTAGGTAGGTAGGTAGGTAGGTAGGTAGGTAGGTGGGTGGATAGAAAGAGAGTGAACAGACAGGGTGTTGAGGTAACCGAATTATCCTTGTGTCTGCCCGACTTATCCTGACGGATTGGGTTAGCCAATGAATGGAAGGAGAAACGAATTGGGAAGATGGTATGAAGGAACCGTTCTTTTCCGTGTTCTCTTATTCTTGTCAATTTACCTAAGCCACCCTTAGAGAGCACGAACCCTTATACCACTATGTAGACACGCTAGTCCACCTTTCCTTTCGTTAGGGTAATCTCTGTTCACCTCTCTCGAGCCTTCTTTTATCTCTCTGAATTTCATTCCTTGTACCGGAAACAAAAAAAAAGAAATATATTTAGCTTCCTTCAAAATCCAACCTATTCAATCATAAATTTATAACCCTAATTCAGTTATGCCTGATGAAATGCTGAATTTAGCTATAGCATTTCTTTATGGCTTAAGCTTTCATATTCTATTTATACGTGTAGTTTAGCTACAATTAAAGGTGCAATGTAATACGCTGAAAATTGCAATGTACTTTGTATTGTAAAGAGGTGCAAAAATTTCTGTACCAATCATTATTCCTTTTCATGCGTAAATTCTTATTCGTTAATCCACGATCGTTCTGCATTGTCTTTGTAGAATTTCATCCTTTTCATCCGTCCCTCGCTCTATGCAAATTAGTGCAATGGATCGCAGATCGATCTACGTCGATGACCACGATGAGATGAGTAGGGTGTGAGTGTATATAGTTAAAGGTACATACGAGATCATGGGTGGGATGCTGAAAGGGTCGGTACTGGCGACGCCGTTGGCACTGTTCAATGGGGTAGGTGGTATAGAGGGAGGAGAATGCAAACCACAGTTCACTAATTGTTTTTCAATTCGCGACAATCGATGGTTCTGTACAGTCTAGGCTACGATTTTTCAGTTTCTTTTTTTCCCATTCTCCCCGCTTGCCTACTTCAACACGAAACGTGGCTTAACGTTGGGTGCGAAATTTTTGACTCTCGAATAAAATATGCATTCGCTCGCTATTTGCTGCCATCGACGGTGAATTTTGCTATAGCGAACGTCGAATCAAGCCCTGAAAGCTCTTTCGGAAAGCAATCACGTGGATTTAAATGATGGTAACGATAATTGATAGGTTGTTCGAATACTGTGAAACTATACGTCATTTCGACGGGTATTTACTGCCAACCTTATTATAATTATTCACTTTCCTCCTTTAGAATATTTAACAGGCTTGGGCGAACTCACGACAGGCATCGAGGCTGTCATGTACGAAATGGCTTTTCGTTCTTTCATATTTTAAAAGCTATTGCCAACGTCTGTACGGACAATCGTGAAATTCACAATTGATTTACAGGAACACCGAGTAACTGAAATAGTTTACCGATGGAAAAGAGGGGATGATTTTATACGTATATTATCTCCTTTTTTATTTCTCGCCCTTTTGGCACATCTCTCACTCGAAGAACTGATACGGTTTGCTCTGGCAGATTATATTTAATTTCCGTACCGAAACAGATTAGAAAGCGCATTTCTGTGTATCCGTGTCAGCTTTGAGGTTCTTGCTTGGAAGGTAAATTAGCCCTCGTCAGTTAGCTGCATCCGGTTATGGGCGGGCAACAATGGCTAATTTATAACATAATAGGCTTCTATATGGCTGCTCGGCTGTATGCACAGCCATTTATTCGCATTAACGTTGTATCCGTTTCCATCTTGCTCCTTTGGAATATAACTCTCTCCCCTCCACCAGTGGATTACACTATCTGATTTTCTCTTTTTAAGTATACCTATATACGTACAGCTATAGTAGTACAATATTAAAATGTTGAACATAGAAAATCAATTCCTCCTCATACATTTAACTCAGTTAGTCGCTAATGAGTCCAAACGCTAAAGGGATCCTCGTACAGCGATCACCAGTTTGCCATTTGACTTAAATCATTTATTCCCTCCGTGTCGGAATATCATGACGCTTTTGTTCCCCTCGTGAAGAATTTTTGAGAACCTAATGAATTTTATAGAAAAGGATTAGGGGGTCGTTTCGCGTCTTATGGCCAAACAGGATAATGCTATCTCTAATGCATTATGAATCGGACTCATATTAGAATATCCCACACATACATATGAGTACATTACGGAACAGGTGGCGATATAGATTCTTTTAGCATATTTTAATATCCAACGGGTTTGATTTAGTTGTGGATCGTGGCACGGGAAGTTATGTTGATCAGCCTTTAGAATAATCCTCAGGGAGACGTTCCAAAAAGGAACGTAAAGGTAGGGGAAAGAATACAAATTCATCTTTAACACCTATAACCACTTTTTTTACATCTCATTGAAAACTGGTTCAAAAGTACAAGACAACCAATGCTCGGTCCATTATCCAATTTGACTATTGTGTTCAATTTTGAATAACATTACTCTGCCGTATATTTCACTATTGAATAATTGGTTTATCATACTCAGCAAGGAAAGCAACTCAAAGCCAAAGGTCGTACCGTTCATTCTGTCTTGGATCTGACGTCCCATGGAAGTTGCCGGTACAAGCTGTTCTAATGAGATAAGTTGCCCCATCGTGGCTTACTTTTAATATCTTCCCCTTCTCCAGAGCAGCCTTAAAAGAGCCAACCTATTGTCTACTCCCGCTTCTATCAATTCCGTGGGATCGACGGTGACGTCAGTTCCGGAGGCTGGTACGCCGTGCCGAATCGTCACGGCGAAAAGGGGATCGCCGCTTTTTTAGTTTCCGAAATCGACGCCAGAGCACCGCGCTAATTTAATTCAAATTTCCGAACGCCAGATTCTTCAGTATATACACGGTGTACTTTGTACATGTTTCCGGGTAGACTATACCGACAGCACCTGTACTAGATATTAAACGGCTGGCAGACTCGAAACGCCGCAACCTTCATCTCCTCTCGTATATACCCATCTTGAATTAATTACGTCAGTCTGGCTTATTCATTTTTTATTATTTATCTTCCTTTCCCAGATGTTCTATCGGTTTACCATTTACTGTCTCGCTCTTCACTCTCGCTTTTTTCTTATCTTTTTTTTTTTTTTTTCTTACTTCCTTCAATTTAGCTTTTCCCTTAAGCTGTAAGGTCTTGGCTTTTCCGCGAGCAGATATAGCCATTTTTATTTGCAACGAATCGCGCTAATGAAAATTTTAAGGGAATTACGGGTTCTTTATACCGGGTGATAAAACGAAAAACAATTTGGATAAGTTTTCTTTTTTTCTTTTTTTTTTTTGGAATTATTATTTTTTGTATCGCGATTATACTTATCTCTTTCGATTTTACGTCACTCTTCGGGACATCAGCTTACATCACTTTTGGGCTTTGTATTATGGATGAGTGCAAGCTTACAAACGATCATCAAGAGATCAATAAGTGACCGTGGAAGGCAGGATAAACGGGGATTGGGTAACAGGCATATTTTTGTACAGGACGAAACGCCATGTGTGGCGAAATATCGTTACGGCTCAAGGGCATACTTTTATTTTTGATAAATTGCTTCACTAATCGGACTAAATTCAGACTGCCTCGAGCCCCAAAGGGATACTGCCATTGTACCAACGTATCCATTCTATTTCCTGTGTATTCTTATTGCTTTTTTTATACAACAAATGAAAAAAATGAAATTATATGTATTTCATGCAGACGCTTTTACCGGACCTTTATATAGGTAGATTTTCATATTAGAATGAATCGCGGTAAGCCGTCTGCGATTATACGTATAAATACGCACAGAGCATGGAATTACGAGGGATAAAATGAAAATGGGCGAATTTTAATATCAAGTTGAAAGCTACAAAAAAAGAACTACGTTCTAAATAATTATCATTAAAGATGTACATATAAGCAATTATAACTGATACCTCGTAGTATATTATGCACGACTAGTTTTACAATTTAAATTCCCTCGAAATGTCTAAAACCAATAATTGGTATTGAAAAGTTAAATTTTTATTTTTTTTTAATTGCCCTCGTCAGATTGCATATTTTTATTATATGCACATCGTATTTTTAATTTATACTGATATTGAAAAATATTCATTTTTAATCACATCAATTGGCACACTTCAAAGAGAGCGGCTAACGATCCAAAATCTTTTTATCTAACGATCATTTAAATCAGTAAGTTAACATAGTATAATTTTCAGCCAATAAAATCGGGCTTGGATTATCATACGAATAAATAGTGAACGGCACTTTATATAGGCTTAACTTCCCACGCCATTGCATGCCATGATAAAATCGGATAGGGAAAATTACAATGGTCATATTGTTACGAACATGACACGTGCGATTACTTTATCGCTTCGTGATAATCGTAACAGACTACTTCGAAGATGAAAATGAATTTTGGGTGAATATTGGGGAAAAAAAAAGAAAGTCAGAGAACAAGTACGAAAAGGAGAAAGAGAGAAAATTAATGTAAATCATTTCGTACGAGTTAACCAGAAAAGTTATCGTACAGATATTACCTAGATGGGCCATAGACGTAAATTGATTAGGATTAGATTATGCATATTAATATTCATCGCGCGAACCAACCTGAAACAGATATATGAAGCGAATGTACATGCGCTTCATTTCCTCACTGGGAAATTGTGTTCCGAAAATCTATTTTCAATTCTCGTACGTCGCTATTCATTTGAGATATATATATATATATATATTTTCATCACGGATATGCATACGTGATACACACTTGTGTGTGTATCAAGTCATCAATATTTTTATTACAGCTTTCACATGTGTCTGTTATGACACTGATAATGAGCAAGTACAAAGTTTCAGAAATATTAAAATATGAATTCCCTACTCAATAAATATATAGGCATGTTATAGATATGTATGTATATATATATATATATATATATATATATTTGACAGATGAAATATTATACTTTGAAATTTGAATTTCGATAATATAACGAATGAATTGAAAATTCGCCCTTTTGGATCTAATTCGATTTTATGAATAATTTTGAATCTGTTCATGCTAGTGCTACATTATTCCGAAAGGACGAATAATTTAAGAATGAGAAATGCCATGATAGCCAAAGCTATTAACCCGAGATCGTTGTTTTCAGTATTCAGTAATCCCACACATGAATCACACATGTACGCGACATATTACGCAAATTTAAAAGAAATTATTATGAAAATATTTTAAAAAAAATTATATTAACGTTTCCTTGGCTCTTAAGATTTTACCGACCGTTAGAAATTCAATAGAATACGCACGTCGGACCGACCACGTGACAACCGGTTAATAGACTATCGGTCGGTAGACGTTGACGACAAAAAGTCGATTAATCGGCTAGCGGTCGGTAAAGTGTTAACTATCGTAAGTGTTGGCTGTCGTAATTTAATAAAATTAATTATATGTTTTTAAAATCAAAATTTGCTTATAAATGGCCAAGATGAAATCTATCGATCGATTTGCCGAGGCCACGAATGACCCATGGGGCAGGATCGCTGGTTACAATTTCAAAGTGCTCGAAATTATTTACGCTACACGTCCTGGTCCTTTGATTGGCTGAAAAATCAGGTCGGTAACTTTAATCGATCGATAAGTTAAATTTAAAATTGACCCAGTCTTGACTAGAACTTTGTAGAAAGATGTCAACAACTCTGTCCTTCTCCAATAGGGACGAGTCCACGTGTAGCTTCGTCTCGCTTGCGCTAACAGTAAATAAAGCAAATAAAAAAATGAGCCTCGTACTCAGTCCACCTTTAGAACAGCTGATTTGCAAGAGTAAATTTTACGACTTTACCCGACCATAAAAATAGCCACCATTTAAATAGACCGAATACGGTCCACTTCACTTGAACAACCATTGGTAATAAAATAAAAGCATAAACACTCCTAGAACACGCATATTATTGCCATCGTGATTTGAACCCAGCGATTCGCAAGCAATTTGTCCTTCGATGAATATTTCCCGCGCCGGAAGTACTTTCGCAAAGGGAACTAATGTAGGTTATCGCAGTCGAAGGGAACCGACGAAGCGGAAGTTTGTCGTTCGAAAAAATGGCCGTCGAGACGCGCAAACACAATTCCCTGACTAATTCCGGCATTCAGGGAAACTGCTCGCGTCACATCATTAAGAAGCTCGCGGGGCAAGGGGATCGAGTACTTCTTGGCAGGAAGCAGCGAGACGACGACGGGACATTCTTGTTATTCTGGCGCGGGGAGCAAGTGTAGCACTAGAAGCACGCTCGTCTAGCAGACCCTTCGTCCAAAACTTCGTTCCACTTCAAAGTTTCGCCACAAATTGGATTCGCCTGGGTTAAAGTATAATTGGGATTCGTTTGCGATAAGAAAGGACTGACTGTTGTTCGTCATTATGCGAATACTTTTCCAAATGGGATAAACCGCGTTAACTGTCACAAGTACACACATACATGGTCATTCGGGTGAAAGGTATCGCCTGAAGTCAGTCGGTCTACTTGACTTTCAGGTTAGAATAAACGTTAAGTGAGATACACGTAATGCAGTATCTATGGAAATCGAATTTTATGCGATCTGTAGATACCGGTACGCCGTGTATAAGCACACATCGCGATAAGATAGCTGGTCGAATTCTGATAGAACGGTGGAAAGTTCGCGAGGGAGGCAGAAGAAGGCAAGTAGTTCGTAAGGCATGTCGCTGTCGGGAGTCATCGTGATGGGGATCGCCTCTGTATCTGACTGTTTCATATTTAAAGTATATTTTCGTCGTGGACTAGGAATTGGCCGAAATCAGGAGAGCATCCCCGTTATGGATCGGACAATAATTTCTCACTTTATATCTGGGCATCATTTCCGGTGGCTTCTCCGATGAAGAAACCTGCCAGTCAGAGGCCGCGGTTCGCCCAGCTTACAGCTTACTTTACGCCTCTCTACACCTGGCTGACTATATAACCACTACTCCCTCAGCGTTACTGGCTATAGGTATCGTACGAATCAGACTCGATCCATCCGTATACTGACAGCTGTATACAGTCTACCCATATGACCACTTCCGTCTAAAGAGAAGAGGACACAAAGACAGAGACTCCTTCGATGAAATCTTCCTGCGCCATATTGTGGCCTCGGGATCGATCCTCTCCTGGCAGTTATTGGACCGATCGTACGTGCTCGACATAGAGAGACGGCAAATTAGCCAGGTGACCTTAACCGGCATGCAGCTACAGTCCGATGCTAACTAGAAGCGACGGTCCTCGAATTTTCAAGAGAAAATGCAGCCCCACGCCAAATCGAAAACTCCCGCAGCCCATCCCTGTCTTTCGTTTCCATCGTTTCCTTTTTAATCCTTCGTTTTTCCTATCGAAACGGCGCAATCCTCGATAGACTCCTGCACCGCGAGAGATCAAACTGCGGGAATACGAATGCCACGACGACGCCGGGACTTCAGACTTTGAGTCTCTCTTGAATTCATCGTTAGCGCTCTACGTACAGGGTCCACGGGCATTAAAGTAAAAGACCTGTTTCCTATATCTTTTCTATCTACCTGTGTATACATATGTATTATCCGCGCACATCCCACCGTACGATATGTAATATCAAGATTCGTCCAATCATCCTGTGCCGTCGTGATTTGAGCAAACATTTGCCGTTAGCCGCAGAGAACCTTGTGCCTTTACGAGTTCCGCCGGAATTCGCAACCGGAATACTAACTCCCCTAATACAATCAATTATTTCCCGCGGAACATTCTCTCCTTCTGTTTTACTTCGAAGCCCGGCAGTATGCCCTTTCTAGACGGTGTACCTACCTAGGTATACATGGATGCACTATACGTATGCTTTTGTTATATATAGCATGTAACTCTCATATATATATATATATATATATACAGTATATAGAGAAAATTTTGTAGCCACCTATGTAAGTGCCAGAGTAAGGAAAGGTACCAGCAGCAATGGCTCGGCCTTTCTTTTCTCTTGAGTTTGATATTAGTTCGGGATTTGCGGTAGGTGGTTTTCTCTCTGTCCCTCCGATCCACGTGGCGGGGGTGTCTTCATTGTTTCATCGTAATTGTCGGACAATGGCAAACTTGTTTCATTGAATGGTTCTGTAGCTGCGCCATCTACGAAGTCCCCGACCTATGTACTATTCGAATCCGTATTTACATTCTATGTGCACGCGAGTGCTCTGTGCCACGACTACCATGCAGGGAGAACGTGTCTACGTGGGTGTCAGTAGCTTCGCTCTTTTCCACCATATCCGGAAAAATCGAGCCTCCCTCTTCTCTTTTATTCTCGCGTATTCGCATGTTACTCATGATACTCGATAAACTCGCATGCGGAAATTCTCTTTCCTCTTCTCCGTTCCCTTTACCTTCCTCGATGCTTGCATAGCAATCTTCTTCCTGCCAAGCTCGGAGTCAGCAATCCTTACTTTGATCAGGATATGGGAATTTGTACTTGGAAAATATGTTTACATAGGAATGGTAACCATGGTGACGTATAAAGTGCAGTTTGATATAATTCGCTGAAACAGTTGACCACGTGTGATACGGTCATGTGGCGGAGGCTGCGAGCTCCAGAGCATAAGGGTGGCTGTACTTAAAAATGACAACGACAAGGGTCCGCCGGTAGGTACTCGGGGATTGGGATTTCTGTATTTTGACCCCATGCGAATCGATAGGTAAAGTTCTCAGGGAATTGCTAGATAAGAGAAGTTAAACGGAGTGGCAAAAGTAGTTTGATCCCATTCGAACTATCGTAATAAAGAATTTGGGAGGGCGACTTTGTCCCCAATCTCACAGATTGCAATCTTAATTTATCTGTTTTGTATCCCCCTTTCTCCTTTCGCTAAGGGAGCTTCGGCATTCGCTTATTCTGTCTTCTTATTTTCTTCCATTTCGCATCGTGCATCAGTTATCTTTCTCTCTCTTATCTAGATCCTTATCTTCCGTCACAGCCTCCGTGTGTCCAGATTATTTCTCTCGTTATTATGTCTAGTGCGAGAGCTTCGAGCTACAAGAAGTCCATGCGTTTCGTTTATTTCTACGTCATTCATGATCCCGTTCGAAGATGCCGAATCTCCTGCCCATGGGCACTACTTATTGTTAGCTACTTGGGAAACTCTATTGGTTTTCCTTTTATCGCGAAAATAACGCCTAACAATCATAGAAAGAAACGAGTGGTATAGGTATAAAGGGCATCTCCTTCGATCAGGAGTTGAAAACGCCGGCAGCGCATCATTTCCGCCCGTCGCCCCGCTTGGTCAGAAGAAGAGACAGTGGCGGATAAGAGGAGAAAAACGAGAGAAAAGAATTTTCCGACAACTTCGACATTCGCGGAGCACCGAATTGCCTCGAGGCTCCACCGGTGAACTCGCTAACAAACATTTTCAGTCGAGGTCGAACCTACGGGATTATAGAAATGTATTTGCCGTTGGAAAATTTACTACGGTTTTAGTGGAGAAACTAATCAGATATTTTTATACGGAGACTGCCTGGACGACGTACATGTGTCTATGTACCATGATAAGTAATTTTAATATTTATGATTTAATTATATATTGTGTCTCTTGCTTTTTTTTTCCTCGTAGGTTGCCCTTATGAGAATTTTCAGTAGGCTCGCACGAGGTACGATAAATCAGAAAGTTTCTTGAATGTTCGCCTTATATCAAGAAGCAAGAATGACGAGACTCGTGAGGAAACGTGGGCGGCGGGTTTGATGTATTCCACATAATTACTTTCGTCTGCTCAATCTCCGAGGGTAGTGGTTGAGCCTGCTAGGTTGTGCCGCAGCTGTTACTTCTTGTTACGCGTGCGAAACTACGTATCAGCGTACTTACTTCGTAAGGGAAATTTTCAGGATGGCTGAGTGGAGATGGAATAGTCCGTGGCAGATGTTGCGAACAGAGTATAATTTGATTGTTGATAGTAATTTTAATCTCTGTGGTAATCAAAAAGAAAAAAAAAATTTTTGCAAAATTTTTCTTTATCCTTACCATCAATATTGCTGACGAATGAATTCCCACGATATTGTAAAGACATGAAGGGCAAATGGAAGGGATAATCACGATAGGAGAAATCTTTCCCGTGAATGTTGTTATCGGCGACGAATAAAATTACCAGACTCGCCTAACCGTATACCGCTTGCAATTTTACGGTATCCTAGACAAGCGAACTCTTTGGCTTGGCAATTTCTACGATTCGACGTTTCGGCTGTCTTCCCGGCAGCAATTCGGCTTTGTAAAATAAAAGTTCGACGGCCACTAGGTCCCCCCCTCGTCACTCTTTAACTCCAGGAGGGTGTTCGCTGGGGCAAATAAAAAAGCCTCAAAAACTAGAACGACATCCTCGAGGGCTTCTAGATTGGTCTGAAATCAATTAAGTGCGGTAGTGTAATCAGTGTATCGGGTTGCATTGGACTTGGGAAAAGGAGGCTGGCGTTTCACATCGGCCCTCGGCTTCGGGGCAGAAGATTCATGCCCCAATCAACGGGATGCGAGTATTTACGAGCGAAGCCACGACTCTTCTCATTTCTCAAGGACTCTTGCCATTCGCAGCCCTTATTCCTTATAAGCTATACGTATACTTATCTATAGAGCCCCTCAATTACACACCCTTTTTCAAATATCAATTTGTACGTCTGACAAAGGGAATGAAAATTCGCCTTTATTTCTCACGACGCAGACTGTACACCCTTCCGAGCACGTTATCCGGCAGGGGTTGAATTTTCAAGAATCGCCCAAGAGAGCCCCGTTAATATTTGTCCACGAGGATAAAACGCGAGGAATCAGATCGTTAAAGAAAATTTTCAAGGATCGTGGCCAATGTAAAATCGTCGAGTCGACAAAATACGTCCTTATAGCGTGCACTACATCCTTCTTCAGGATGGTTATCCAGACAATGTTTATTTAGCGAAATATCTTGTTCGCAAGCACCGATAAATCGGGAGCACCGTTGCCTAATGGCGTCTCAAAAAAGACGGCGACACCAGTCGGCTCGGTATGATTTTAGTGGAGATAGATTTTGGCCGTGCTGACGGAGGGTGGTCGCGGAAGCAGCATGAGACCAAATTCAAGGGGTAGAAACTGCACATACAGACGGTGGCTGCTGTAACAGTTACTATCCACAGCTACCACACAGCGGAGCCACGAGAAGGGGGTTGGCGAGGGATGAACGGTAAGGGTAGCAGAGAGGGCGGTAAGGATGGGTTGGGGTAGACGTGATCTTTCATAGCTGCTTGATTGGCCGGACCAACATGGAAATATATTGTCGTCGGCCAGACTACCCTCGCCACGTGATATCACGACAAAATATTTAAAGTCAGCGCAAACTGGCAGCAATAAAAGGAGACACGTTGATGAAATCAAGATCGTAGGAAAGTTGTGGCCCCGTCGTCGTCCCTACTGAAGTTACCGCACGTCGTCCACACGTACGAGGGCGCAGATTCGGGGTGAGATTCTTTTAGCTACCATTATATTCCTCAACTATAATGCGTCAGGTTCGCCAACTGGAATTAGGTAATTCGTATGGGACCTGGTGACATGGCTGTCAACCTCGTATACATATACGTATATTTAAATATACATACGTACCTTTACGGGAGCATATACGGAGATTGATATCGCTTTTCTAGGAAATTCTCCGTAACTTTGATACAGTTTTCGTGTTTATAAAGTTATACATTATAGGTGTAGCGAATTCAATTTTACCTTGGCCACCATTTCACCCTATTCTGTATGTCAGGTACGGACCTCTTACGTAACGTTAACTTTTTAGGAAATTGAATGGGACAGGAAATGAGTCTCCATACGATCTTTTACTTTACTCTCTTTTACAAGAGCCGATCGAGTCTTCGAATCATTTTCGCTTATCTTTTTACACGGTAGCTATGTGTACCAACCGCGATGTACAGGGAAAATTTAACCAATAAATTTTCATTTTCTTCTATTTCTATACTTTTTATTTCTTTCTAATATCTTTCGATCTTTGATAAACGGTAGGATCCCTGGCTGTCTCTGGCGGCAAACTCTATCTTGGATATAATGTGCTAAATACCGGGTTAGGGCTGCTAGCATGGCTTAGTCCTCTCTAGGCCTTTTCCTTCTCCCTGCGACACGAACGTTAAATCCTAACGCCATCCTCGCGTTCGCTTAAGCCCTGGAAAATCGTATGCTAATACGAGTCCCCTGCGTATTATCGTTTACCCGCGTAGCTATTTTCATTAACATTTGGTACTCGTAGTTTCAACTGCTTTTCCCATCTGTCGCAACTACCCGATACTGCACAAAGCAGAGTTAAAAAATTTTTTAAATTCAAAAAAATAAAGACCAAGTATCACATTGACTATCGGTCCAATATTACTTGGCAGATATATCAAGATTTTACCCAATCCCATGCTGCATCCTAATCACGAATATTTCAAGATAAAAAAAATCTTTTCTCAAGTGGCCACCATTATCCCCACTTTTCCTCTAGATATTTCAACGCACTATGATACGCAATTTTTGTTCATATATTTATTCGTCTAATTGTAACAGTATAACATCTGTGGACTCCAAAGTAGAGCGATATTATCTATACCGAAAGCGTTCCGCACACTCGGCATATAAATAGATCTATGCTCTCGCGTGTAAATAAGTTTCATCGTATGTAGGCTAGGACAGTTCGATGTGCTTGTGATAGAAGGGTGATAGATATCATAGAGAAAGAGGGTTGCAACATGGAATGGGGTTGGGTACTTTGGTATTCAGGTGATGGTTCACTCGCCATTGCATCACGTATGTTGAGCTAGACGATAACATATAGAACATCAAGTTTACATGTGCATAGAGATCTCGAGGACAGCCAACACTTGGATCAAGTGCACTTTGAAAAATTAAAAAATTCTACATTCACACCACTTACGTAAAGCCTGCCGTTACTCGATTCACGTGGTAAAAGCGGCTGAGATGGATATAATTTATATTTATTTCCTCAGCCACATTACACACGTGGAATTATACGTGGCCATTTGATTCAAATGTCTGCATCCGTTTTTTTCTTTTCGAAAATTTTATTATGTGAATTTAAATTTTTTTTTTCTCTTCCTCGCACTTTTTACCTAAAACATCAGTGCCACGTCCTAACGTATTCCGTCAGCCTGGTGCTGTCGTCCATAGAGGCTACTATGATCAGACTTTTCTATACATAAAAGTGGCAAGCATCCAATGTTGGATGTCTACTATACTTAGATCTAACACTATATCTGTATGTATATATCTAGTGTCCTGTCCAGTGAGCCGCGTGACAGCTAATATCCGGCCAGGAAACTAACACCCCATCACCCTGTTAGTAACCAGCGACTAACCTATCGCATCCCAATATTAAAGTAGGAAAGTCCATTACGTCGAAATTCGAGGAATTTTGTTTTATGTCTTGATGATCCATATCCTAGATGATCATTAAGATAATGCACAAGCGAATTGACGTGGTTTGATAGTAATTTACCTATGTCCTATGTATGTTATAGAAATAGATAAGGAACGAAAATTTCGTGTATCCGTACAACGTTGATTATTACCGTATGCGTTATACTGGCTAGGCTGACTGTACATAAGGAGTATTTTTTTTACGAAAATATGAAAAAATATTGGTCAATAAGAAGGCATTGCGTGGATGTCTACATGGTGAAAGAGATCGCGAGGTATGAGATTGAAGGCTGAAGAAGTAATAACCAAATCCAATATTCGTTCCTTTCAAACGACCGCCCGTTGACAAAAAGTGAAATTTGCTTCTGAAGACAGGACTGTCAGCGCCAGGCTCCTTGCCAGCAAAACCCGCGTCTTTATGTTCTGGCTATCCTTTATATTAGAAAAATTGAAGATTCGTCTCGCGGTCGCGGGATCGCAACTCAAATTGAGAATGTTTGGTTTTGGTGGGGAGAGTCATTCGGAAGAAAGAATAGGAAAGGAAAAAAAAAACAAATTTTTGGTCGAATAGATTTTTCTTAAGGTCTGTACGTCGCTACTTGGTTTTCTTGGATTTTCAATTTCGAAAAGAAAACATGCACTATTTTTAAAATCGAAACCACTGGTGCTCTACGTGTATATAGATTTACATATTTTTGCAAAATTTTTATCTTTTTGATACATTAGTTTGGAATGTTAAATGCCTGTATAAATACTGCCACGTTTCTGTCTTTTTTCTGTCATGACGATTTTTTGCGAATTTTCTATAGAATTTTGCTTCAAAAGTCAAGAGCAAAATAAACTCGCTTATTTACAAGAACGAGGATGAGCCTACGAGAGATTGTCACTGCGATAAGGAATTGCAAAGTGAATAGCAATAATTCCTTAAGACATTTCGCCAACTCATCCCTGCGATACATTCGCGCTTACGTTTTCTTCGTTGACACGGACTTAATTGAATGGACTTGTGCCATTAGGTTCATTAATTATTGTTCATCCCCCAGTGGATTCTTGACACTTTCGCTCTGAAAACAGAACAACTTCCTTCGATGGAAGCAGAAAATTTTGAAAACATCTTGAATTATTTAACTGTAAATTTCAATAAGACGATGCCCTTCCTGTGGTTAAATTTTCACGGAGAAAATCCATCCGGAACCTAAACAGATTCGAAATTAAATTTTTTCTCCAAAAGCCCTAAAAAGAAATATACTTACTTATTTTAGCTCATTCAAGTTAACGTGCGTATCTATAATGATCTGTGCTATTCCTAATGTCAATTTTCTTTCTTTCTATATACATATATACACAATAATTAATCAGCTGATCAATTCCATTTTAGCAATCTTTTCAACGTAAAAACCAAAATCCTTATTTAATAATTCGACAGTCGAGTTGCACGTCCGTCAAAATAAAATTTCTTCAAGAAAGGAGTTAAAAATCCAACAAACCTTAAAGGTACCGAAAGTCCCTATGGAACGGTGCAAAATGTCAGAGTGGTTGTACATTTAAATAATTTCTTTTTTAATTTCTTCTTTTGGAATTTTCACTTTTCCCAAGAGACAGAACACTCGTTAATCATACACGGGAAATATTTTTCAAATATAATTCCGTAATTACACCCTCTGTGGAATAGAAGTCGGTAGGGGTTGGGATATAGGGGAGCCCCCCCCCTTCTCCCTCCTCCAGAAATTTGGGTCAAAGGACCGAAGAGACATTGGTGTATAACAAGAACGACGGAATGAGGATACGAAATATAAGAAAGAGCAAGAAAAGACAGAAAAAGGAACTGAGTTAGAGAGAAGATTAAATGTTTTGTAAAAAAAATCGCGCACGCGGTTCGCGTAATCTCGTTAAAGATTTTCAAAAGACAAAGGACGAATAAAGTCTCTTTAAAAAAATGAATGGCGATTCAAGGAAAATCAGGACGATGCAATTACATTCCGATTGTCTCGTCGTTTGAATAGTGCCTCTATACGATTGTATCCAGACGGTGTATTGACTTGTTAATTGACAGTAGACTTACAGTTTAAGATTCAATTGTCTCGTCGAAGTTCTGTTTGGGAATCGAAACGTCTGGATGAGCGTAGATAATGTCATTTGGACGTTAAGGAGGCACTTTAGGTTCAGCTTCAGTTGCTTCTCAATGCTTCGTATACAAAAACTTGCTTTATTGCTCCCATACCGTTTTCCTCGTTCACTGTCTCTGTTCCTCTTGCTCTCTTTGTCTCTGCATCTCCCTCCTCTATATTACCTTATTCTCAAAACTCTATTGATTGTCTTTGCCAGGTTAGATAATTGGCAGGTACGTACCTATGACCAATTGATAAAGAGACCCGATGCCCGGCTAGAGTTTTAAACACAAAATTACATATATACTCGGTTGAAGGATTCGTACAGGAAACGAAGAAAAGAAAAATTATTGCACAACGAATATTTATGTTTTCGAGGGAAATCATCGTGCTGCTGGTATCGCGTGAAATTAGATACGTTGAACGGTGATGACGAATGTCAGGAACATTATCCCAGAAATTTGTTCGGTTACAGACTGACAGAACGGAAATCAGTTCTCGTATAGAAAATGAAAATAAGGATCCAGATGTGTCCCGGAGCAAAAAAATATTCTCCTTCCAATTGTCAGGAGATTTTCATCTCGTGCTGTTCTCGTTCTATTTTCTTTTTCTAAGTCCCCATTGTTAGGATTGACGATGTCATTCTGCGGCATATTGTATAAGTGGCTTAAACTGCCCCACGTTGCCCGGGTTTCTTATATGTAGCGTATGTGAAAATCGAGCATGGGCAATCTTGAGAGGAGTGACATGTCCAGGTTACACGGTAGGCTATATTTTTAGGGTGCATTTTCAAATTTGGTCCAGATTTATCAAAAGTATTAGAACTTAATGGAGAACATACAAACAGGCTTTCTATATATATATATACACATAGATAGTGAGTCTATCGTGTTACCGTAATGCCACTGTAATCTTGAGAGGAGTGGGATGTCCAGGTTACACGATAGCCCAAAATTTTTAGGGTGCATTTTTAAATTTGGTCGAAATTGATCAAAAGTATTAGAACTCAATGGAGAACATACAAACAGGCATTCTATATATGTATACACAGATGGTGAGTCTATCGTCTTACCGTGATACCACTGTGATAAAAACCGCGTAAGTAGGCCTAATAAAATTTTTTATCATTTCAAATTTATCGCGTTCTAGATCATTCCATCCACTCGTGAAAGCTTAAGATAAATCCTTCGTGAAACCGAAGTTGTTTGTCTGTCGACGTAACCGCGATCTCATGCAAAATGGATCGCGTAATCTGACCGAGTGAAGCGAAAATCTCGCGCGGCGCGTTTACACGACGCGTTAGTCGCACGACTAGATACGGTTCTTTTTAAGTCTTTTTTGAAAAAGATTCGCTATACCTTTTCATAAAGTTAGCTTTTGGAAATCGACACTTAAAATTTTACCTAAGAAGATCGAAGCTTTTACAGATACTTAAAATTATTTATTTATTGTATGTACCTGTAGAAGTACCATAAAAAATAATTATCGATATCCGATAAGGTCTATCGCCATGCAAATGGTAATATTTATGTGTAAAAAATGAAAAAAAAACTTCAAAAATATATAAACGGTACAAACAAACCAGGAAGATCGAGTATGCTGACGGTAAAACTAAGACGCGTAACAACTTAGCCACTGTCCTATAAAACATTGGGATACCATGCAAACTCTTACTGGACCCGAAGATATCA
This sequence comes from Calameuta pygmaea, assembly GCA_031762395.1. Taxonomy (NCBI): domain Eukaryota; kingdom Metazoa; phylum Arthropoda; class Insecta; order Hymenoptera; family Cephidae; genus Calameuta; species Calameuta pygmaea. The sequence continues at coordinate 2,329,204 of JASANN010000233.1, read as the reverse complement.
ACCGTCTAATTCTTGTAATAGCTCAAGTTTCAGCTAACGAGGAAAGTACTAAACTCGAGTTCGCCGATAGGGGCTTAATTGTTGGAGAGGAAAATTCCACGAGCGATAAGCGGATGTCAATCTCCCCTGCAGGTAGGATAAGTTGAGACAACTAATACCCAAAGGAGTTGAACCGTGGAGACTCCCGAGGAGCTAAAGGAATGGGGTGTACCTTACGCTTGGGGGCATCTGCGGACGAGCCCAGACGCGACGCCTGTCAAACCTTCTAAGCTTCAAACTTACATCAACGAAATGAAAGCTCGTCCTACGTCTGTCTTAGCGTCTATTCCCGATGTGCGAGTCCGGCCGATTTAGAAATCGCCAACGTCAAAGGCAGGAACTACCCACTTTTGGTTTATCCATCCAAGGAAAAAAATACCGGTTCATCACTCTGGAAGACCATCAAGGGCAGTAACGGATTGCCGGTACGTACCAGCGCGTTTAACGGTCAGCGAAAATCGGTTGAATTTACTGCGAGATCCAAATTCGATAATCGAAGTCGTAAATATACGGGAGGTGAATAGAGCGATTATATTTACGTGTACTAATTCCGTTCTGTACTTGTAAAATCCGTTTTGACTGGACTAAGCAGAACGTCGCCCATTTACGGGTGACGGGACCCGGACGAAAACATTAGACGTCATATGGATGTGGTCGACGCGGCTTTCTACGTCTTAATAAAGAGTATAGCTCGTCGTATTGACGACCTCAGGATGAACTACCCAAATTCGAAGCCTGTTTCGTGAGTCCAGGACCTTTGGTTTTCTTGTATCGTAGTGCACGAGCAACCTGAAAACTTATCATTTACAGCTGACAGTGTTCTGAGGTTGCTAGAAGTCAAGTCGTCAAGACGAAATTTACGCGTGTCAGATTAAGACGAGATAATCGACGAACAAGACACGTCAGCGTATCAATTGGCCATTGAATCGCCATTGAAAAATTTATTAGAAAAAGTATGTATGTACATACACTCTGGATGATGTGTCTCCTAATACAAAAAGTTGTCCAATATTGGCTTAGTCAACACGGCAAATGTATTCATGAAATATTTAGGTGTTTTCCAAGTCTTAAATTAGCCTCAGCTCGAGTAAGCCTGAGAAAGCTTGGCGAAGGTGTCCTGGAAAAGATATTCACAAGTAGATAACGTATTGTCAGTGGTCAGACAGTGGAGCAGCCGGCTGCCTAACCATCCAGCAAGCCAGGGTTCCACACGTACGAGATAAGAAAGTCGAAAATCTTAATTCGCGAGCTCCGCCTCTGAACCCGATGGGCGGCCCTTACTAACAGGTGATTGGCCTGCATTCTGGAGTGAAATTCCTACAGGGGTGGAAGAGATGCGCGGCGACGCTGCCATCCGTTCCGGAGAACGACGCCAGTCGACGCCGGGCGTCCCGTCGGAGCAGCACGAGCTACTCTGCCGAATAGAATCGCACGTACCCAATATATCACGCTTACTCCACTTTACGAAACTTCAGAGATTTCTACGGCCGCACGAAGCCAATTGTCTCTGCTCGCATTAAAATAATTTATCGATTGATCATTTTTCGATCGTCACGAGACAGAAGTCGTCTGCGATGTTTAGGATGGACATAATATTTTACAAAATTTTAACCTGACCGAACTGTCACGTGGACTCTGATAGTCATTGAAAATTCGCGAGTGTCGCTATACCTGTGCGGTTATCTATTATCAGTAGCTATTTTGAATGACACTTAAAAAGTGTTTAATTAATGTTTATAAATAATGATAATCAACGTGCAGTATCTCAGTCGCGTCTCTGTTGGATGCCTGGAAGTGCTAATTCTATTAGTGAAGCTGTAGTTATACCCTGAGCAATTTAAAAGTTCGGTGAAATCTCGCGCAGATTTATGATTCTGCTGAATTTAAATTGTATCCTTAAGGAAACGATAAGCGGCAAGATGCGTGTCAATAATCAGTTACCAATTCCGACGAGGATGGCAACCGTGATAGCCGTGATGTGGGTGCTTCTTCATGGTGGCCGATTAACATCAGCTGGAGCATTCACTACCGGTGCGTATTTACCCAAAAATTAAATAGACATCCTGTCATTGACATTCATCGTATACTACAAAAATGAAAAATTGATAAAACGGAAAAAAAAAAATTTTTTTTTTTCAACAAATCGAAACCGGGTTTATAAGTCTCCCTAATGAGGAAATAGGATCTGATGGGACTTCACAAACATGGGCTTTTATTTAACACAAAGTCTCCAACATAATAACCAACAACGATATTATACGTGCTCGATAATTTTAACAAGAGAAATTCATTTCACTCCGTATAATAAGTTTTCGAATATTCGATAGATGCTTATCAGTAGAAACGTTATCCAATTAGCACAGTGGAACAATCGCTCGGGTTACACGCGATATTCGACATGCCCCATGGAATTGTAGGATGCGCGTTATGTTGAAAATAATTCTGTTATTATTAAATCGACAATGCGATATGAGATTTGCCAGTAAAACATATATAGTGACATTTAGCCGCTCGCCAATTCGCAATCCCGCGTTAACGCCGTCACTATTATTATAACGCGATAACGAATGCTGTGTACGGCGATTAAACGTCAAGAGTTCTACGTGCTGTTTAGATGTGGACAGGAGGAGAAAAATAAGACATAAAGATTTCAATGTAAAAACTATGGATGCTAATTTTTAAAGGGGATTTTTTTTTTTCTTCATACGATAGATAATACAGGAATGGCTAATATCGAGAGTTATCAAATTATGTTTACTCGGATAATGCGTTTACGTCGCGAAACAAAGAGTAACGTTCTTTGCGCGTGTTCCGTATGCATAATTCATGAACGCGCCGGCGTAGTTAAACCGCGGGTGACGGATGTTTTAAGTGTGAAAAGTGTATAAGCGGATGCAAATGAATCGACCTTAATATGCCGGTACTTGCAAGTTCTCTTTTGCTAGTCGAGAGCGTTGTTCATGTTTTAGCAGAATTACGTTTACTTTATAGCTTTTTAGCTACCTGCTGATGTTAGACATGCGTACTGATATCCACCCTGTTTTTGTATAATTTTTTTTTTCGTCCGCTTAGCCGTTTTTACTGCTTAACGATAATTGCATATGTGAATAATACAGTGACGAAGATAAAGGGGTTGCGGGAGTATTACTTATCACGTTTGGTGAGAATTGGCGAGATCGGTATGCGTTGACATTTCTTTTTTTTTTATATAGGTGAGATTTTATTGAGTGTGTTTTTTTGGCGGTAGATTTGAAAGTCTGTATGTATTGTATTGTATGTTGTGACGGAAAATAAATGAGAGACAAATAGGGAAGTTAGAGAAAGATAGAGATACTTTAATTTACTACACGCTCACAAGGCACTTTAGCTGTACGCAGAAAGACGGCCAATTTTTCGTGTGCCACGTGACCCAATCGGTTCCCCAAATTTCTCCTGATCACGCAATACAGAAGGAGATAGAATTTGCGAAATTCCTTATAGGCGCTATACGCATCGTTGCATCACGATGCGTAAAGAAATTTCCCGAAAATGAGGCAAAGAGGTCCGGTTAGCAGGAACTGAACGAATAGGTATGGTAGAGGGGCAGGGACGACGCAGATATTAAATAAGGGAAAGTACCGAGGAAAGGAGATTGAGAATCCATGAAATTCAGTAACAGAAAATATAATAAATTGGTCCCTTAGTTTGGGATTTTGTCAAATTAACAAATAACAATTCGAAAAGAAAGCAATATTTCCATAGATGAATTTAGATAACGCACGGGATATAAGGTCCACGCGAAACAAAAGGAACGCAAAAATTAGTTACGGCAAAAGAAAAGATAGTGACTGCAGAAATACGTAAAATACGAGAGAACGTGAAATTCGAAAATATAGGACTTATATTAACGTAAAGACAATACGTGGAACTCACGAGACGCGTGGGTCACGAATTCGTTTAACAATTCTCCAGGGTCATCCAGGCGTAGTGCTAAATTCAATAATACATTTGGAAAATACAGAAATTATTAACCGAAGGCACGAAGTGGCGTCTTTTCCTGGCTGCCGAAACGCGAACAACTCCTAGGCCCAAACCGGAAGGAACCAAACGGAGTTGATCTAGACGAAACATGCCGTTGGACTCAGGTTAAAAATTTTATTAAATTACTTTGATAGATAAATGTCCTTAATAATCCCTCAGGAGGAGGACACGATACAGTCGATATTCAGTTACCGGAGCCTTTCTGTAATCGGCGATACGCGATACTACGAAATTTTAATCCCATTCGCGGTCTAACCGGCAATATAACTTCACGTCTGATCATCCGACCCGAAATCTTCAAAATGTCACAATCTCGCTGCCGTAGCTTCGGAGTGTCCAGATTGCTCTGGCGATGACCTTCTTCCTGACCCAGTCGAGACGACTGGAGAATGAAGGTTCATGGCGCCTCGCGCCTGGATAGCTCCGGCTCTTCATCCTCTTCGGTACCTCTGATGATTGCTGATCTGATGATCTCGGTACCGGCAGTAACGTCAAGAACGGTATAGTCCATGCCGATGTCAATCTCAATGTCGACCCCCTATTAAATTTGGGAGCTGTTGGCAGTGGGGTGGAGGCGTCTAGTGTTTTTGGATCATCCTCTACAATCCCAGCTGTAGCCTCATGATGATTTTTCTCCAGCAAGGTGAAGACGTTAGATATTGTAGCCGAATTCGTAACGCATGAAATGGCGATTCAATAGAAGCCTAATATTTGATAATTTTTAAAATTGTACCCCTGGAGTTCTAGTCCGGCAATTTACGTAAATATATATGGTAAATAGTATTGTTTACTTTATCCATTTTCGAAATCAGACGATGCGAATATTTATTACGTTTAAATATTTTTCGAAACAAACCTTGTTCGAATTTAAAAAATGTTTATATCGTGTATTGTATCTACGCTTGGCCCGAACCCGAGGAAAAATATCTGAGATGAATTTTTCCACGCGGGTCATTCGATTCCATTGCTTGAATTCCCAGTGGCGTTTATTGAGAGTAGCTGGATGAGATATGTATACATGGGGCGTTCCGCAGACTCGGTATCAGATCGGCAGGAACATGCAACGAGGAACGAAACCATTTACCCATTTTCGGTGATTGGCTCTCTGGTTTGGCGATATCGGTATCATCTAGATCGTCCTGGGGTTATCTAATTTCGATGAATTATTAAAGGAGTTTGATAATAGGTAGTACCACAGGGGTGGATGGGTGGGCTTTGCGTTATGCTAGTCTCCCTCCAAGCCAATCCGCCTCTTCAGCCAATGTGCCCTCTCCACAGAGGCATTATCTCGTAGCCTAAGGGGTGCCATCTGTTTCGGCAATAGAACCCCTAATTAGGTATAGCGACAGTTGTAAGCACGCTAAATCTAATGTCTAATAACTCCGGAGGGGCTTTCTCTAGAGGGATGCTGAACAAGGGAGGTGGCTCGCAAGGACATTTGATGAGATGTCGAATTTACCTTTCGATTGTCACCCCTTTGATCGGGGGCCGAAATCAAATTGCCAAACCCAGGACTCTCCTTTCAATTACATCAAGGGAATTTTGAATAACGGATTGACTCCTTAGCTATTCTTCTTTATTCTTTCTTTCTCTTTATTTTGGCTGTTCCCTCTTTCTTTTTCTTTTTTTTCATATTCCTCTGTCCTCGTTTTATTTCACCCTCTTCCTATCTACATCCAACGGAATTGCTTGCTCCATCTAAAACAAAAACGCTCACGCCCTTACATGACAAAGTGTCATCCGCCCCAAATGACGCGCAAGGGAATATCTAGGAAATTTTACACAGAATTTATCAAGCATTTTCATTCGTGTGATGCTACCTTTACTATCTCTTCTTTATGCGTCCTCTCATGATACCCAAGGACTTGCGCGTCACGCGCACGTGTACGCATCCCTTTAGACATCGGTCCTTGCGAAGTTTTCCAGGCAAATAAACAAGGGATGAAAGACCATCCGTAGTGCCGCTTCAGACTAAGGATACGAATCAGACGGATCAACCCAGGATTGTTAGGGTAAGTTTACTACCCTTTAAAAATGTCGAGTATCATTCGCTCGGCACTGCAAGATCATCCACCTGCACTTACCTAAAGTCAGTTTACACGTTAAAGTCTCTTCCGGCGTAATTTCTTTGTTATTATGATGCATAAAACTTATCCCTTATTTAAAAAATTGCAAAAAAAAATTATCACCGACACCCTTAATGAATTTCTCGAACCTCGACAGTCGGATGGTTGACAACAAGAGAAATAAGGTGCCAGTTTCCTTTGTCAAGCTAATCGCGAACCCATTCGACGAGGTCCATTGGTTTATTTCAGCTTGTCTGTATTTCCCCCTCGCAATCCCTAAACAGGCACAAGATCAACCCTCCGTTCTAAGCCTGCACAATAACCAAATCAAATTTGTCGACGACTGTTGAGTCATAAGTCCTTTTTTTTTCTAAAGGACACTCAGTGCTGGATTTTCAATGCGGCTTTGACGCCCGTAACCCGCGCGACAGTTGTTACGCTACTAACGTTACTAATTTCCCTGATACGTTTTCATGAAAAGGCAACGAACGACGAATTCGTAGCCCCTACGATATAAGTAAGTATGGGGTAGCTACATATGTCTGGAAGGCAAACGGGGGCGTGGTTGTTCTCTTATCTATGGATGGATGTATGTATGTATATCTATATACAGGAATATAGGTATGTATAAATGTACGTAGCTACCTACGTATGTTTCGAGCACCCCACGGAGTAGAGGCAAGTAAGGGTGGCTAAAAGGGGAGCTCGCCCCAGGGATTCCCGCTTCATGCATTTTATATTTCGACAGACTTTGATTCTCGAATGCTCCCACCATGCCCACGTGGCCCACGGGAGTAATCCTTAATCTTTGATCGGGAATTATCTTTGATCATTAATGATCCAAGCAATATTGCTTGGACATTGGATCAACTCAGCTTTCGCAATGTTTTTCTTACGGATCGGTATATCCACTCGATTCTCTAAATATCATCGGCAATCGGATACAGATTTTATCGTTTGACCTCTTTTCTTTGATCACGATCCAAAGTCTCTCTACTTTCGATACTTTCGATGATATCGGTTTGTATATTCCTTCGGAATAACTTTTTCAAGTAAATTATAATATATTTTCAACTGAATGATTAAGAATAGACTATGGAGAATGAGAAATTTATGGAAAATATAATTGATATAAAAATATTAAGTTAATAAAAAAAAAAACCCAGGAAAAAAAGCTCAAATGTCCTTTCAGCGATTCTTATCACGGCCACTGGTCCTTATCCGCAGCAGTGTCCAATCTTCAATCCGAAACAATCTTTGACGCTGGCAGAAAGTGGCAAAAGTCTTCAGCCTCTTCCTATATTCTTATATCTAACTTCGGAGTAGTGTTAACGCCATGCTCTTTCACGGAAGACCAAGCTATCTCGGTTCTTAATCTGTTCGCAGAAAGATTCGGTCGCGCGTTGCTGCCGCCGGCTCCCAGAATTCGCAAAACCTGGAAATCCCGACGATCTCAGTTTGGCTTAGGAAAGTTGGCGAAATACTCGGCAGTTCTTCTTTTTTTTTTCTTACCCTTCTCATTCTGTCTCTCCTTTTTTTTTCTGAGCACTTTCTCTACCCCTCATCTTTACCACAGAGCCCCGAGGTTGCACGGTTATTCGAGAAGATTTTCCTACCCTCTCTTCAGGGTGTCGAGTGCTAGTTCAAAAAAAGAACCCACCTAACCTTGGAATCAAACAGTCACGGGTTCGCCTTCGACTGAGCACAGTTGGGCTGAATAAGGGTTGGAGATCAGTTGGCGAGACTAAGGGTAGCATTCTCGAATTCTCCCTTACCTCTATCCCCCCCCCCCTCCGAAAGGGGGTTACCAAAGTACGTGTTAGCTCGTCGTGGATACGTGGAGCATTAATAATTTAGCTTCCCTATGGAGCGAGGTGCCGACAAGAATTCCACGTGCTCGCTGAGCCGGGTCTTCTTAGATCTGCCATTCGCGAGCAACAGCCTTAAAAGAACGTCCTCCTTTCACGAAAGAATTACAAATTTGGCTTTCAAAAGGTAAAAGAAATTTATTGGCTTTGCGGCGATCCCTTCTTGAAAAAATCTTCATAACGTCCTATAACGTCATAAAACCAGTTATGACCTCGCCGTATGTAAAAGTATCAGCACGGATACTTCCTACCTGATAAAACTAGACCCCATAGTTCCTCTGTAAATGATTTAACGGGCTCCCCTTTGAACTTGCAGCTTAATCGATAGTGCAGATTGTTAAAAGCGCTCCTGTAATTATAGCTACTGCTAGGTTGAATATAATATGACGTAATTGGTTCCAAATCCTTTGTACGCGATTTTATCGTATTTAAAAAATTGAATGGGGTGGAAGATACATATTAGAGCTTGAACTTATAGAATCTCGGTATTAAAATTTTTCATCGTTCCTCCCCCCCTCGCCCCCCCCCCCCCTCCCATTTATTTCCCAATCTCATTGAGTCTCCCTTGCTCCTTGGATCTTTTATCTTTTTCTCAGCAGGAAATCAACGTCATGCCGAGTATCGTTCTCGACAAGGCATTATATAACGAAACGGTATAATTCGTATTACCGGAAGAACGCTTCCTTTGAGCCCACCGCCTTTCCTCGCGAGGCTAACAAGGCAAAAAAAGTATATTAATTGCGCGCTGTGTTGCGGTGTTATTAAATTCTTATGGAAATGCACGAACCGGGCCCAACTCATAAAGTTGGCTATTGTGTTATAAATTCTAAATAATTTCAACTTCTCCACGGGCGAGGAAGACCTCTCCGACTCCGGCAACTCATCTACAGTTCTCTGGGTTACCTCTTGCCTTGTAGCCCTCTAGCGTCATCCCCTATTCTCTCTCGACCCCTGTGCACACCCTCCACCCTCTGTGCCCTTCTATACTCGCCAGCCGAATTTCGGTATATCCTATATTATATATCATATGCCAGGCGATTGATCGCAGAGTCTCTTTGGGACAAAGCGAAGATAAAAAAGAAAAGAAAAATTTCGAAAATCAGGGATACCGAAATAAGGGAAGAAAGAAAAAAGGAAGTAAATCGAGGAACCACGTAAGGCAGCTAAAACAACAGCATCAACATAGACATCGAGCGGTTTACGAAATTTAAAAAGGGCCAATCAGATATTCAGATTATGTTTACTGAATCAGAGAGTTTCTTGATTCTTTTTTTTTTCTCTCTCTCTCTCTTTCGGCCAGAAGTTAACGGACAACTTTGGCCCCCGCCACTCTGTCGAGTTAACAATTCGGTTAGGAAGTTACCAGGGTCTTCTTTTTCCTCTTAGCCTCGTTCTCGAGACCTTACTCGTCGATAGGAGTCTCTGCTCCCTTTGGAGACGACTACCCAGGACTTTTCAAATGAAAAATTCAATAAACATTCGTCGTTCCGTCTGCTGGATTTATACATACACGTTTGAGTATAGTATGATACAAATGTGAAATAGTACAAATATTACCTACCCTTATATGAATCTGTGAACCCATAAGGGTAGACACGAAACTACCCTGAGACTAAGTACGGCTATTTCGTGAATGTCCAGCGTGAGACATCTGGGGGATATTACCAATCCATTTTACGAAAGCAACGGCTTTTCGAATCACTTCCTACCGGTCTATTTCTTCGAGAATCGTGATATAAGAGAAGAGAATGAGCATAAAAAATCTCGAAACCTTTTCCTGCTGAAAATCGCATACCTGAATCAGCCGTCACACGACCGAATTTCAATTATTTTGAAGGATTAAAAATTTCATAGTCACTAATCGTGCGGCTAGTGACACATTTTTTCATTAAATTATCTTTAATGCACTTTTATCTTAGGCCGTTATAATTATTATCAGGTCAATTATTATTACGAGAGAATGACTTTTTACTTAGGCGACGAATAAAATTGTCACAGTAGGTTAGGAAACAGTCCTTAAAGACTTACTTTTTTCTTTGAAATTGTTAGAGCAAAGTTCTAGGAACGAACAGCCGGCTACTTAGTTCGGCTGAACACGTAGTGAACGCGAATCCAATTTATATCAAAGACTTTGGCCAGACAGGTGTCAGAGAATAATAAACACTAGAGTCCCAACTGACGCTTGCTTTTACTAAAGAAAAAAAGAAAAAAAGAAAAGGCTAAAAAAGGAAAGTACGAGGGAAAAAAGTAAAAAGTGCTCGTAGTATGAAAAAAGTCAAAAATTCAATAACCATGCACTCTAAGGCAGTGGTGCCCCTGGTAACAACCCTCAAATGGAATATAAAGCCATTCTGACAAATGTCTCTAATATTTTATATATTAGAAGGGCAACCCTCGATAGACAGGCAAGGGATATAATTCACATGTGACGCTCCTTTCTGAGACCCTTAATAGCAAAAATTATCTTTTGATTAATCTCCGATCTTCCCTTTCCATTGAATAACCATAGTTAGGAACTTTATGGATATGGACAACCCCATTCGCTAGATTCTCCCCTAATGCCATAGATGAATATTACGCTATGTAGCTATACCGCAGACGGAAATCTTGCCGTCGATTACCGAACCACGGGGTGACAGTAAAAGTTTCGCATCCAGATTGTCGCTTCAGCAAAGCGATTTCGTATAAATTACTGTGTTTATGCATTAATGGAATATCTCTTGGAATCTAAATAAACGATTTTCCCTTCCACAATTTCTACCACCTTCGTTCCGTCTCACTCGTCTTACCCGTTTCATTAAGGATTCCAGAAGTCGCAGGAAACGCGCCATTAGAACTAAAATTCGAAGGATTTCCATGTATGGTTAAAAAAAATGGTAAAAAAAAAAAAGAAATTCTCAAAAGTAATCGTATGAATTTCACGGAATTCTAGAAATTCCACGCGATCGTCACGATTCCAATTGAATTTAAAAGTGTAAGCTAACAATTGTGAAAGCGACTAATCTCCATGAGAATTTTTCATATTATCCACAGTTATGCTTCAGTATGAATATGGATGTTAAAAATTTTTGTGAAAAAATTCCCATTCTCTTCCCTCCCCCAAAATCATCCCTTAGCCAAATGGATTTATCGTTATCAGATATTTAGTCACGTCACCCAGTATCACCACGTGCCCCAATTTCACGATGAACAATGCATAGCACTGTTTGTCATAACGTATAAGGGTGTTATTAACTTCCTTTATATGAAGAGATGCTCTCGTGAACCGTGTAAAGTCAGCTCCTTCTACCAGCGTTCCCTTCTCCCAATCTTATACCGAGCCCGCAACACAACCGAGCAACTTATAAATATGATAATACACGAAGAGCAAGGAGCAGCAGCAGCAGTCACGAAATAGCCCCTCTCGATGGTTTCCACCATCTTGGCGTACCCCCATCGGCCTTATCGCACGCTATTTCTACCGTCTATACTTGATATTGGAAATCTGAAAATGCGAATTAAAGTCCCCGGATCAAGCCCGTCGGTGCCGGCCTGGATAAAGAAATACGAGACGTGCGCAAGTGCCTGCTAGTACAGTGCTTCAACGTATTTCAGATCGAACTTGTGAAAAGTGGAATAGAAAGAAGTCGAGTTAGAAATAGAATATTATAATGCACTGTGTGCACTGCGAAGACCTTACGTGTATACCGTTGCAAAGGGACCGTGAAGTTTTAAGCTTTTCCAAGAGATCGGTCGCGTCTTTAGGAAATAAATATTTAAAAGATCGGAAAATAGAAAAAAAAAAAAATCTTTAAAATTTCCTTGACTCCTTACGCTAATTTTTAACCAAAGAAGTTTGTTACTCCAAATCATTTTCAAACCGTATTTAATTTCACAGTTAATTCGTAGTCACGATGATATTACGAGAACGATTACAGATTCATTAGACGAGTTTCAATCTCTCAGATCCTGGCACACTGTAACACTCCTCTATCAACTTTGCTTGAAGAGGAAGCTTTTGGTAAGAAGCTGCACAGTGGCGCCGTTCATCAAAGAGACGAATTGCAAGAAGAATAATTTATGGACGCCCGAGTGATCTGAGGTCACTAAAAATCATGGATTACCGGTCGACTAAAAAATCCACCGTACTGGATGCTACTCGCCATGGAAAATCTCTCTTAGCTACCAAGCACAGATCAATACCTTGCATTTGGCATTGGTCTGGGTCTGCAAGATACGACAGTCCCTTTGAAGACTAACCTCATCAAGTCCTGGCGTAAAAGCATTTTCAGCCGGTGTCCTTAACGTCCTTAGCCAATCTCCTGTCTAGTCTGATCCCGAATTTCTAACTTCACTCCCAATTTCTTGCATGTATATAGTTTTACTCTCAGCTCTTACATAACTGAACTATAGTTACAACGTTGGATATAGGTCATATACTTGAAGTATACCATACACCGAACTCTCATGCACTCCCAAAAGCCAGCCAGTACTATAACTTCAAAGCTTCTAAAGGCGCGATCTTTGAAAATTGATAGGTAGTTGACTCTAGAGGTTCTTGGAAATTTACAGCCCCTATTCCGTTGTCACATATACCGGGTGGACTCTGTCCAAAATCATTATCCGAAGCTAGTGTGCCCTTTCGATTCTTATAATAAATACATGTTCAGCTGGTACATGTGCGCTGAAGAATCAGATACAGTATCTGATCAGATACTTCACCAGATTACGGACCCTTGATGCGTATATACGAATATTCGGCCAAAATTACAGATATTTAGATACTACAAGATGACTGTGATTAAGAGGTATTAATTATATTCAAAGATTTATGTCTCTCTATGGTAATTCGTAGGGGTGACTTACGCGCGTAAAGATAGTCGTTACTTTAGACGATGATATTATATATCCATCTATATAGTATGTCTATGTAATATACATACGCTATTACAGTGGTAAGTAGGATGGCATATACTGTATGCTGTACGTATACAGATAGAAGGAGTCGATCCTTTGACCGAAGCAGTAACATGGCAAATACAAATACCGTGCCATTAGAATAATTATAGTGATCGTACGTTGCTCTAGTCCTGTTCGAGATATGGTTGGGTACACGTCATTTTAATTACTCCAAGTACCGGAAATTTTCAAAGCGTCATTAATATAATCCTCGTCCCGTAATGACTGTGTAGTGATCATTTAAAAAAAAAAAATAGGTGTGCGCAAGACGAAGTGAACATCCAAACGCAAGGGAACATTGTTCTTCATTTCATGTGCAGGTATATTAAATATATACATATATATATATATATATATATATATATGCACGTTGTACGAGGATAATCCTTCCTTTAGCCGTATATTTCATTACATTAGCAAAGCTTATAGTCAGGACTTGCTTCGACTGTAATATTCTCTTGGATACGGTCTACCATTTATTCATCCGCGTAATTCACAACCGGAAGGCGCTTGCCAACCGGAAACACATACAGAGCAATGCGGCCTTTGTTACACTCACCCGTGATTTCATTTCCAACCGCTGTCTACCTATTTGGCTACCGCAAAACTGCACTACCCGATCGTTCGACGTGACCCTTTTGTGTTCGCCCTTTAACCGGTATGAAAAATCACGAAATATCCTGTATTACAATTAACGTATCGAGCCTGTACGCTGGGATTTTTTTTTTTTATTTCCCAGGTACGAAGGGTTGGTTGGGTGAGATTTCGACTATTGAGTGAACTTATAATTTCCCATCTGCGAACATGGCGGACGCTGAGTATCGGCTGGACGGGGAATGAGAATAAGGATATAAGTTGAGAAAACGGCCGTTAGATGTCAGGAGAAACTGTGTAAATTTTTTTGCAGTTCAAACGATAGGGAATTACGAAGAGGGAAGGAATACGAGATAAGGAAGAGAAGGAAGAAAGAACAAGGAACCTAGTGTCGCGAGACAGCGAGACTGGTTTAATGAGCAACTGTACCATAGTTCGTTACTCTACCCGCTGCTAGAATTGCACCAATTTACTTTTAGGAGTCACTTTTAGTTACTTGGAGAAGTTACGGGGTGGCACTCGAGGAGCGAGGACTTTTTACGGCATTAAGCTCAGCCGGAGAGCCGCACGATGTACCAAGGTAGAAATGTTAACATGCAAATATGTCGTGGGAGGGTGGGGGGGGGGGGGATAGTATAATTTTAATAGAAGGGGGGGAGCGGCGACGAGGTGCGCAAGAAAACTGAGATAAACAGTATGTATACCTTCATTCCCAATTTGGTCTCAAATCTTTTTTATTTTTGCCTGAAAGCTCATCACTTAACGATACGTCTGGTTATTTCGGTAAGATTCTACTACTGCAGTCCACAGCTGCAAGACATTTCTCGAATGTCGCTGCACTCGGCTTAATATAGAGAACTCTTAGGTTTCTGTGCACCAAACGCTCCAGGAGACAAAGCCCGGGACTTTATACGAATTTTATCTGTATTTTTTCCAAACGTCGCGTTTCGTGAATTAATCAAATTTCAGTTTACAGGAATCTATGGGAATTCGAGTAAATATATTTTATTTGTCCTTATAACATTTTTTTTCTTTTTTTTTTGAGCGTTTTCGTAAATGTCGATTCGTCACGTTCTAAGTAAAATGGCTTAAACGGAATCGCAACGTGCGATGTACCACGTATACGTCAACCGGAATTAACTCTCCATAATTAAACACGAGCTCGGTAAATTAAAACAATAAATACCGGAATACTACAAAATAAAAAGTCCAAATTTGTCAGAGCATACGTGTTTTATAGATGGCGTGCACCTGCCTTCCGGATAAAATATTTAACGCTCTTCCAAAAGGGCCCTCCCCCCCCCACGTAATACCTGTATGACTTTATAACGGGGATGAGTATGGGCCGTAATAAATCTTCAGTTAATACGCAACATATTGGCTACGGCATGAAATGCTACTCGTCATTTGCATACTGAACATAGTAAAGCTACATTATACTTACAAATTAATCAGTAGGCTACCATCTTCTCTATACGTATCTCTCGCGATACGCGCCGAACAAAAGATTCGATTAATCATACCATTCTTGTACATTAACTTGATACTTTCTCAATATTTTACGAGCTACAATATCGGGATATTAATTACTCTTTAAACTAACATATATACATATATATATATATACTGAGAGGCATCGCGATTTTAGAGAGAATAATTTTCTAGGTTGAGAATTGATATAATGTTCGTGAGCTGGCTTAGGTTACATAATAATGACACTATGTATTTTTATCGCATCATTTCAAAATATACCCTGTACAGGTAACGTCAAAAATTTTTTTTCGATTCATACTCTGTCTCCCTAATACTCTCGAACATATTGAATTTTAATTTTGTTCAGGCTTGAAATGCATAATTCTTGTGGTTACATGTATAGCCATTCGTTGCTCATTGAAACGAGAGTAGGATCAGTTTTTTATATAATAAAATATGTAATTTGAAATAACTCTTTACTGAAAATTTATTAACATATTAATTTATTACCGACGATTAATCTTTCGGCATTACATTCACTCAAATCGAACGGGATTTTATGTTGATATATGTCGTGCGTTTGCTCTGGCTGTAATTCGAAAATTACGATAATGCCGCATTACGAGATTCGCCTTTCATTCAATTATCGATTTACATACTTGGATTGGTCCTGCACGACGTTTTGTACTGGATGGATAATGCGAATTGTACCAGAATCGCAGCCTGGGATTCGCGCTGGACTTTGGCTCCTATAACCCTTCGAAATCCCACTGATAATATGAACGAGCTTTACGACCCTGTACTTGGAACGCATTATCTTCCCTAGCGTACATACGTACATTCCCATTTACGTATAAATGCAGAAATCGACTATCACGAATGACCGATAATAAAGACTTGTAAATACGCTGTTAGTACACGTGGGATATATGCTGATTAAATCTTGCTGTAATTGTCTTACGTAATTACGGATTACGATGAAATATCATTCTACAACGAATTCGACCGATTCTTTTTGAAAAAGCGTGCAATGAAGCATGACAAAATCGTTTCTACCGACCCTTTGAAAGTGGTCAGGTCACAACGGGCGAGCGATCACACGTGAAACGGCATTCGATGCATTGCGCACATTTTTAAAGGCGTACGAAAAAATAAATAAAGCGAAAAGCGAAGCATTACAAACGAGCGCCGTATGTTACATCGAATGTAAAACAACCGGTTGAATTTTTAAGGATTTAAAATTAATCGTTTAGCGATAGAGTTTTTAGTTATATATATTTTTTTTATTGTGTATATTATTATTATTATAGAAAATCACATTTTGTCAGTTGACATTGACATTGATACATTTACTGAGTCTACTGTAAGAGGTTTTTGAACGAAGCTGTAGATTAGAAAAGTACCCAGGAATAAAAGTCCAAGTTACTTGTACATATGAAATTCACATGGATCAGCTGTTCGAATCTATAAAAACAGGTTCAAACTCGTCCACGTTGTAACGGCTCGATATATATAGTCATACACACACGTATATATGATGGAAGCGCGTAAAAGCTCTCAGTCACGCGTTTTCCCACCCTTGAATTGATTTTAACGAACGAGACGATACTCGAGGGCCGTGCCATCGTTTAGGGCGCGTATTCATCGCGCCGATGGAAATCTACCGAGCGACCAACGAACGTGGGTAATGTACATTTTTAAATAAATTATTCTGCGGGATTAAAAGGAAAAGTGAACCAGTCGGTCTCTTGATGTACGGGTAGGCAGTTAATCAACTTTCGCGATTAATCAACCTCCCACCTCCAGTCCCCTATAATCGCCCCTCGTGTAATTTCCTAATCGCACTACGAATGCTGAAATGACTTTTACGTTCGTCCTAATAGAGAGCGTCTAATGATAGTTAGCGAGTACTTTCCCCCCCCCCCCTCCTCACTAATTTCTTTAACATTTTCATAAAGCGTCTCGTTACACACTCTATTTATACATATGGCCTCTTTATGAAACGGTATGCTCCACTTTAAGCGATTGAAAAGTCGCTCGAGAACCTTGCGGCACATAGCGGCTATTTTAATACGAATTAATTAAATCACTTTTTGAAAAGGAACCGTCAGAGTCAAAGTCATTACTCTTAATGAGTACGTGGTACCGCGTAATACCTCTAGCTAGCTAACAATATCAAAACTCTTACTCAACGTCAAACCACGACTTCACAAGTCGTCGCGCGACGGCTTCTTGGTGGTTCATGGAAATTAAGCGACGTCGGTTCGTCGGAGAAAATTAATCGGACTAAAAAGTGAGGGAAAAGAAAAAGCGAGAGCTGCCCATGGAAATAAAATAGAAACGAGGGCTTCAATTACGGTGGGTGCAGGTAGAGAGCCAAAGAGAAAGAAATACAAAAAAAAAAAACATTAAACTGGACCAACAACCATTTCCTCACTCGACGAGTGATCCGTCGACGCGTTGCCGCGACGACAGGTACCCAGGAACCTGAATACACATATCGATAGCTTCGCTCCCGATGGTCACGACCAGCGATCCTCGGTGCGCACCGAAAATCTGCCTGTTTCGGACATTTGATCAGGAATTGTTTGAGCCTCGAGACAGTTTGACATGCATCACAATGGGTGTCCGGAGTATCGGAGGTATCGAGGGTGTCGGCTGACTATTAACTTCCGTAATTGGTCGATAGGATCGATAGGACCCTGGTTCGCCGATAGACGTACTCGCGGTGTTATCTTCTCACTAGGCTGCATTAATGCACCTCTAGTTATGGACAAAATGGTCATCGCCGGTGTAATGGCGAAGCCCCGAGAGTTCGGTACAGGACCAGCAGAAGCATCCACAAGCACTTCTGTGTCGGTATCCCTGCTATACGTCGCAGCTGCAAAATGGATTCTGGGATATCAGCGATCTGGGGTAATTATTAATTGTCACTGCCGGTAATGGAAGTTACCCTATGCATTCCGTTGCAACATCCACGCAACATGTATCGCGAGCTATTCCCTTTCTCACCCTTACTGATCCTACCCCCCCGTCTATCTGTCC
This sequence comes from Calameuta pygmaea, assembly GCA_031762395.1. NCBI lineage: Eukaryota > Metazoa > Arthropoda > Insecta > Hymenoptera > Cephidae > Calameuta > Calameuta pygmaea. Next base: position 2,311,161 of record JASANN010000233.1, on the reverse strand, counting down.
TTCTCTGTCGATCTCGCCCTCTCGTACCTTTACATTCGGTTTCGCCCTTTCTCCCAATCGCTCCCTTTGTCCAGCTACTCTTTTACCTGAGCGACTCTACTCACGGCACAGCACACGGGCATCCCTGTAACATAAACCCGACGTCCAATTACGAATTGTGTCGTTTTAAACAAATACAACGCCGGGAACATATGTAGGATATGCGCGGCCGGTTATACACCGGCAAAACTACCGGATTCATTACGCACGTGTGACATAACATTTCGTTGGTGCATACATGTGAGATGGCCCTGTGCATATCAACACGTGCGCCGTCCACATATACGAAACAGCTAACCGGCTGTACTGGACTATCTAATCGGAAATATCTGTTTATTCTTTCAAGATAGTACCACTCGTTTTTCCTGGTTATTCATGCCTCTTATGTTATTATTATTTTTAATGTATTTCATTGTTGGAACGAGAACGTTCCACTTTTCGGCCTTAAAATGATATCTCAAGTAACGGGGGTAGGAGTTCTACATGCAGACTGCTGGGTGCATTCCTCCCCAATTTACTTCCTCTTCAACCCTCGCTCTACTTTTTCGCTCGGGACCAAAGAAACTAAGGATGGGCAGTCAGTCATTCGGAAAGCAGTCACGTACGGGCAAAAATGAGCTCGCTTACTCCCTCTCATTCATCCCCGGTACTCATCCACGACAATTTATTTGCGACACAGTAAACTCTCCTTCGTATTAGACCACTCGTGATTAACGGACGCCACTCGTTATCTCCTAAAGGACTTGGCTGGGTAGTCGGAACTGCCACCCTGATGTTCATTATGATATGAAAAAACCAGCTGCCAAACCCCATAATGCAGACAGCACACGTGCGGGAGTCTTATTGACTGATGCAACAAACCCTTAGAATAGGTTACCACTGGATAAGGTAAGGTTACCATTGTATTCCTGGCAACGTTGTACCTACGTGGGCTCCTTTTAATTGTCAATAATGCAGCTTATCGACGTTCGTGATAACATTTCATACAGTGGAATTCTGTTGCACAATGTCAGTTTTGCTTTTCATACCAAAAATCGTCTTATCAATGATTCTTGGGTCTGTCGAACTATTTGAACATGTTTTATCAGGTATTTTTATCATCCCTAGTCACTCTAATTAGTTCATAGTACAACTGCGATGTTTTCGTAACTTTTTTTCCCGAAAATGCAAAGAAACGACGTTATTGATTGCACAATATTCTCAAATAGACATTTCATGTACAGGAAGTGACGTGGAACGTCGTGACTGCAATTTCCGGTCGACAGTAATCGGGCTAACATACCCTATCCCGTATTTGCTTTATCGACTGTTTTGTTTTGTTAACAGCTCGTTACGCAAACCACGTGATCATACGTCTTTTCCGTATTAGACACATTTAATTATAGTATTATTAAAGCATTGTTCGGTCTTCCATTGTGTTTCAGCACCTTTTGCAAATGGCCAAACGCACGTAACTATAGGGTTTGTTGTAAATGCGTAAAATATTTTCTGACGAGGACACTTTGCCTGAGCAAAGAGCGTGGTGTATCCCGGTGCGGAAAAAGGGTTAAATGGCTATGCTCACGTGAAATCCGCGCGTGGCGAATATTTCCTGAACCGTACCCCCGTGGGTTTATCGAGCTCTAGAAAATCAGCGTTGCAAATTCAGGGTTTTCGCGGGGCTACGTCGAAACCACCTCTCGGCCACGGACACGACAGTATTGCTAATTTCGTGAAAAGAAATAGTCAGCAGAGATAGGGCCGCGGCCCTGTCTATATATGGGCTATGGCGGGGGGCACGGTCATTACCCAGACAATACCGCATTAATGGATTAAATCGAATTTAACGGCCTACAGAACTCGCCTCTGGTATCGCACCCCTTCGAGCTCAAACTCCCGGCCACACGGATTCTCCAATACACCCTCTTCTATCCTCATCCTCATTCTCACCCTCCCGCCAGCCCTACTCCACAGCGAATTTGATTGCTTTACGGGTTACCCGTGATTAGGTAATCTGCCTGTCTCATCCGCCGTGAACCCAAGTGGATATAGACTCGCTGAGATTTCGATCTTGTTCAATATGCACTTTTTTTTTTATCCATTGAGAAATTCACATCGACGCCCATTACAATTATCATTAACGATTTTACGTACCATGAACTTTCATGATATCCCCCCCCACTTGGTTCTACAGTCGCCATTGTCACACCTAAAAGATCTGCAGTATTTGAATCTGTACTGCTTGCAATATTTTCTCAAAAGGGGGTTCAATTTTTTTTTTTTCATATATCAAACGATACCTCCGTTGGACGATACCTACCTACCTACCTACCTACCTACCTACCTACCTACCTACATATATTACTACCCTAAGGGAAGATCGATCGAAAAGTTCCTCTTGAATTTTCCCACCATGCCTCCTCCTCGTCGTCGCGAAGGAAAAGTGCTTGCCTTTTTTGTAATTTCATTAAAATTCCCCCGGTGGTCTCTAGCTACCTAAGTCCGTGTCAAGTAACGAGTTTCATACGTGGCGAGAACCGTTGGCTGCGCTCACGGTAACGCCCTGCGAAAATTCCCGCCTCGGTATACGTGGCCGGATTGCTTGATTGCTTGACGAAGTTATTCCTCTCTATTACGATCCGGGTTTGCGGAACGACCAGCTAGCTACGGGAGTTGCCAGGGAGTGTGACGGAGGACGAGAGGGTTAGGGCGGGTCGAATCGAGAGAGAAGCGACAGGACAGGGCAGTGTGCAGATTTTATCACTCATAATCCCATTAGGTACGACCTAAGCAAAACAAGCTATCGGCCGCAGGCTTCTGTTTGGCTTTGAGTCCCTTTTATAGTCGACTGATTGAACTGCTGCTATGGCGGATATGTTTATACGTATACGATATAATATACGATACAACGTAATATACCCTAAGAGTATGTGTATATGGAGATAATAGGATATAGTCATGCGCTTCGTATATGGCTAGATATACTTGGGGGATAGGTGCAAGCGCGCAAAATCAAAAGCACGACGACCATATTCATTCATATACATGTATATTGCGTTCCTACAATATGTACACTCCGGTACGCATATGTCTTTTATATATATATATATATATATATATATATATATATATATATATATATATATACACACATATAT
>JASANN010000233.1:2294552-2307885 GCA_031762395.1 Calameuta pygmaea | reverse complement strand
ATATATACACACTTATATCCTACATGTAGAACGTATCGTACCTGGCGTCGGTATTACCCCCTGCCAGAAGACCGCAATGCATACTGAGTAGCCCAACCGCCCCTCTTTCCCTATTACACAGCCACCTAATATATGTATATGGAATATCAGGTTCTCTTAATAAGCAATCTATCACCAGTCTCGTAAAGGGTATACATTTAAAAAAGAGTAACGTCGCGACGTCGATTACGGGACGACGGCAGGTCGTCTAAAATTAGTACTTTTAGTTATTTTTACGAGGTATCCTTATTCCTTGGGCTTCTTTCCCAGTAATCGTATGGCGAACGACGAAGACCGCGTAAGCATGGACTTTTCCCTTCGGGAAAAATAACTATAACAGTTCCACGACTTCTCTGCTGTTTGAGAAGAATTTATATCGATTCTCGTTCCCTGTATAGAAATCGGACGTGCGAATCGTGACCTTTTGTAAAGATTCTCTGTGTATGCCTCGGGTAACACGATAATAAGAACATTACGGAAAGTTAGTTTTCAGCCATAACCTCTGCGGAAGGTAATCGGCAACCGTGTACTGCACGTAATTCAGGAACATGGTTCTTCTTTTATTTTACTCGTGTATTATTTTTATGAATATTTTTCTTGAATCTTCGTTCCCCTCCCCTTAGAGCGAGTACATTTTCTTTTAGCGAATCTAAAAATGTCCTCGGGGTTGAGTATCTTAAGAGTACGTAGTTTCTAGGAGTACGCAGCGTGTCACGTGCGTTGAATTGACAAATGTGCGTTGGCACGTGATATTTTGGACGTGGCTCCCTGGTGACTTTTTCATTTTTTTTTTAACCCTTTACGCACAACCTTCTCCTCGCAGGCACCGAAATATATGTGAAGTAAAAGAATCTTCTGTGCAAGGGTTTACGTTTAGTCACGTGACCCGTCGGATTAGCGAATTGCGTCGAGATGGGATACAGTACCAAGTCGCTTCCCTTTGTACCTTTCTCAAACGTAGCCACAGCCGAGAAACGTTGATTTGAACGGAACAGCCTCAGTTTTTTTTTTTGGAATCGGAATGTATTACTGAGGAATCTGTACTGAGATTCTTCCTGGAGTGGATTCCTTGTTACTGGGTCCCCGGGGATCCTTTTTATTTTTTTTTTTTTACGCGGGCCCTTTGCTTTACGTTTTCCTTGTATCTATTATTGTGTCGTGGTAATTCAAAACTACTATATCCATTGTCAAATAAATATCCTACGTGAGTAGCCATGGGTTCTCCTGTACTTGACCGGTGCTGACATATAGTCTCTGCCGTATGCGGTTATCAATGCTAAAATTTTACATAATAATTCAAACGATCCTTAAATATTAAAAAAATTATTTTTATTTTTTTATCTTTATTCATCATTCTATTATATTACACGTTTAAATATTCCTACAATCTTTCGACGATCTTCTTTCCTGTCTATTCCAGAGATTGTTTCCAATTCCATTTTGATATCATAAAATCTAGTACAACTCAACTTTCATCTCTGGCTTGGAAGTAAGTATCTTATACGGTGGTTGGTATAAGTAACCCAGGTCGCTATCAAAGAAACAGTCCCATGAAGGACATTTTTTTTTTTAAGCACATTATATAGAAGTTTAGCAAGAGGCAATTCGCTGAAGGATCAAGTACTGAGCAAAAAGTCAGTGCAAAATTCACGCTTGTATCTTCTTGACGCTTCTCGTGAAGCGATAAAAAAATAATTTCGCTTTTAAATATTACATCGTTACAAAGGAAAGATACGTACTCAACATATCAGTGTAGTATTTGATCTGTGCGTACGAAGCCAGCTATACCTTTAGCGAACACACGTGAAAATGTAGACACCGTCTGCGCCATCTGTATTTCACGTCGTAAGTTTTTGCTGCACATTTGTACAGACCTGCACGTACCCAGTACCATTTAACTGCATTAGCAGCGCATAGCGAATACCGGTACAGGAATTTGAAGTCAGAAAAGAAATGACGTTATAGCAGTAACTTTGAGGGATAGAAAAATTTAATATTTATTTAAAGACATCTTTACTGCTCGTAACTAGAGCTTGTGCTCGTAAACTATCAAAATAGTCTGGTACTCGTTTTCTAACGGCAAATGGCGTTCGGTTTGGCAAAAGCCATTGAACAATAATTACAGCATTAAAAATATTTTTATCGCTATATTCTATACAGAAGTACATTCCGTGCTCCTCTTATAAAGACCAACGTTTGAATATCAAACATCGAGACGCTAAAACCACGGCGGATCTGCGCCATTCCTCATACCACTCCTTCCATTCTGGAGGAATGATAAAATGCTAATATTATTTGCATTTCATAAGGCTGCATTGCATGGATCAATACGATTCTCCCTATACGCGTAATAACACTGCAACGCATAGTAAGAGTATTGCTGATAATTTTTTGTCGAGTTGCTAACAACTATTAATAGTTACTTCCTATATATCTTTAGTATACACAATGTGTATTACACATACTATGCAGTGTTTTAGTAACACGTGTGACAGTCAATTTATGCCTCGTAGACAATATGACAAATTGGTCAGCGAATCGATTGTTGTCAAACATCGTGAAATCAATTTGACAATGTGTCAGGATACGAGCGTTTGATAATGGATCATCGATTATCCGATAAGAGAGACACGACGAAAGTATCAAAGCGTCATAGTATGTTTGGTATTGATTAGTCTAGTAATTAGGGCCTAAAAGTCTATTTCAGAAGTAACGAATAAGGTAAAAAGTGTGAGAAGGCAAAAGTATGGAATCAGGATAGGTAAATATCGAAAAGGATCTCTGGCACGATCCGTGCTTCAATATATATATATTGGTTATATTTAACTTACAGCTTTTTCTCGGTCGCTTAATTGCAGTTTACGATACGTCAGGCAGTTATGAATATTTGATGCACCCGAAGAGGCTTTATCACAGTTCCGTACAGTAGATTACTCGATATACGATTAGCGAAGAATGCAAAAGTCAATCTTCCTTCGTATCGGTTTCTTTTTTTATTTTGACTAATTATCTGCAGCCGTTCGTTATTTTCTACGTAAAACCACTTAGCCGGGAATCAGGTCTCCCAGACGTTCAGCTATTTGCGGTCGGCAATTGTTTTGCACGTCTGGGATACGTAGCGCCGCCCGTTCGCTTTTAACATAAAATTGTTTGTCGAGATGAGCTTGCGTGACCGTACGTTAAATGCCAGGTTAGACGATTAACGATCGTTTACGTATGTAGCAAGTAGTACGAAAGAGCCATTAGCCCTGCCTTACTCGAGTATAGAAATGAAGTGAAACGTGGATTGAAAAAAAAAAAATTAGGTAAAACTAACCTCCGATGGTACGATGGAGTCAAATAAAATTTAATTTTTCGGACTTTTATTTCTATCGATTATGATCAAAAATTGATCGAACCAAATATGTCTTGTTATCCCAACTACATATTCCAGTTACAAGAAACATGAACCCGATTGACTTAATTCAAACAGATGCGAACGCCAGAAGCAGGTGCTTTGATCAGTTCATATGAGCAGTGGAGAAATTTCACGTGCTGTTCCTCCGATACGAAATTTGATTGTAGTGACTAAACACGCAAACAGGAAATGCATATAATATAAATAACACCAAAAATGTCTTTCAATATTTTCTTACTCGACTACAGACCGTACTTGAATGAACCACGTGTACCATTAGCCATCCGTAACCATTGACCTGTAAAACCAATAACATTTTTTTCTTTCTATCTTATCAAACATTTTTCTCGTAGCATCATACAGAGAACTATTGTCTCTGTTTTATCAATTTATATGGCATGGCTTTGGGTATTCCAAAAGAACGTAAAATCTCCCTAGAATTAAAGAGTGTCCAAAGAATCACATCTTACGTGTCTCAAGATCCTCAAGACGATCCCAAATACGTAACTCCCTTTCATTCTCGATACCCTGAGATTTTCTTCTGTTGAAAAAAAAAAAAATTTCTTCCACCCCCTGAACTAACCAAATTCTTGGGTACGGTAACTCCGAGTGCACATGGTCCAAAGGTAATCGCTCCCCTGTATAAGGTACCCACGTTTGCTGAGGCAATCTTTTATTCATCCAAGCGATAATTAAAGGTAAACTCTTGTAGTTGATACATCGTTGACTGTGTATGTAGGCAGGGTGTAGCTTCGTTGTTTGGAGAGCTTCTTACAAATTAGCCGTGAATATTCATGCGCCGGATGGGGAGTAAAACCGCAACTGGGGATTCCTGCGGCGGCCCTTTTCAAGGTCCACCATCAGTGGCAGAGATCTACGTTACCGACAGTATCTTCACTTTTACCTACTCTCTCACTCCTATCCCATACCTTTTCACCCCTTTCTCCATTTTAACTCACAAACCCTGTGTCGGACCAGGGATTTGATAGCAGCATACGCGTCCGCTCTGACGCTTGAGCTTTACACGTTCTCTCCTGTAACCTGACATCCTTATGTGAATTTTCATTCCCATAGCTGTCTTAGATTAAATCATCCTTTAGATCGGGCCGACCCAAAGGTTTCACGGGCCACTTTGATGCCCCAGGCCCGCGCGTTGGCCAGACCTGCCTTAGATCATTATCTCTATATGTTCTTCGTACTTTTGTTATTTTATAATTTTCTTCATTGATACACTAAATTAACGATATAATAACGGCCAGACCTGCCTTAGATCATTATCTGTATATGTCCTTCGTACTTTTGTTATTTTATATTTTTCTTCATTGATACACTAAATAATTAACGATATAATAACGGCCAGACCTGCTTAAGATCATTATCTGTATATGTCCTTCGTACTTTTGTTATTTCATATTTTTCTTCATTGATAGACTAAATTCATAAAAAATCTATATTTTTCGCAATTCTTACATGAAAATCTCGTTATAGGATTTATATCATTTTTTTTTAATCATTAATCGCTCAAGATCATTTATCATCATTAATGGTATTCTTACTCTATAACTCACTATGTATTCATCTTGTCACGGATCGCCGTTCTGATTTGTGTCCGCCCGTCGCCCGAAATTGCGCGTAACGGACCGTTTCGTTTAATTAAAAGGGTTCTCTCTTTCCATTTGAAACGCGGCGAAATCCCGACGTGGGACGTAACAGTACCGATGAAGTAAGGAGGGAGACAGAGTGGAAATGAAAAAAAAAAAAATTGAGACGCAAGAATAATCCACGTTGGAAGGACCCAGATTTACCGGAAGAGTCGCGCAGACGGGAACAAACGAGCCTACGCGGGCTTTCGCAAAATATTACTTATGGGACGTGACGTTATCCCAGTCCTTTTCCTTATTCACGGAATTCACGTCGATTTGCCATCGCGAAAGCAAAAAAAGAAACAGGAAAGAAAGAAAATACGAACAAAAGAAAAATAATGTACAAAGAGGAGCAATGAACGATAGAAACAGCCACCGCGAGAGTCAAAAGTGGTAATACCGGCTTATTATCCTTGTAAACTCACACCGACCATGCGATAATACGACACCGTCGAGATTTCTCTATAATATGCCTCACATAGGTATACTCAGCACTCGTACATATTATATTCAGCCAGATAGCGAACGAGAGAAACAGACTTTCGCATACTGCTCTTATAATTAGAATACCTTATTCTAAAGGGACTTGTATAGATATACAGTATCATTAAAATACGTCAAGTTATTTCGAAAACGACGTTCCACATACCTATACCCTATTTAGCTAACAACCCAGCAGTTGATACAGGCCACTTTATTATTACTATCCTACCATACGGATTACATTAGGACACATCTCGTATTGGCAATTTTCCTTAACGTTAACGTTACTATAAACCTTACCCGTAATAGACGGACTTTATTCACATGCAATAAAATTTATTGATCTTTCTCATCGTACACGACTCCTATATACGCTTTTATATAAATCTCAATTAAGTTATGACCTCGAGTCTGGTCTAAGGAATTTTCAAAGAATTCTACACCTCCGTGCCTGTTATCTTATTAAATCAGATCCTACAGTAACTTCTTCTCAGGGTCAGGGATTTTAATCGAGACCCGTCGTAACGGCGTACATCGAGGCCAAGAAGAAAAATTTAACCCTCGACAGTGTATATAGACGGCGCTTTGACGTTACACGATTTTACAAACAATCGCGTTGTGTCGGCGGTTCCCGTTTCAACCCTGCGCTACTTCTGCTCGGCGCCAATTGTATACAGTTTTGTGTTTTCGCCCCCGTTCCCGTTGCTACGAACGCCCAGGATCCCGTGTATCGCTGTATAAACGCTTTGCGTGCAGAGTGCGCTCGCGCATTTTGTAGGATGGGCGAGATTTACGAGCTATGCGGGGTCGCACACGTATATACCGAATGCGTGTGTATATTTATATACATGTAATATACTATATATATTTATATATATAAAACTTGTACATATTGGGTGACATGCAGGTAAAATAGCGGCAGGAACGAAAGGGGAATGGAAAGAGTACTGTATGGCTGCTAGTTTTTCTATAGTTCGGTGATTAAACTGTTTAATATCACAAATACCTCGGTCCCCTGCAAGTGAATGGGACTGCAACTGTACGCAAACTCGCAGACCACGTTCCGCGTGGGGAATCTCTTTTATTTTTATGACCCTCATCCTGGCGAGGCTTTAACGTTCGCGCAAACGACATAAAGTACCGAATGATGGTAACCATGAATGGAATGCGTTATAGGGCTCTGACCAATTTCTTGGAATGTTTGCTGATGAGTTTGAGCATCGGCTGGACTACAGTCGTTAATGAGATGCGTGGAAAAATTGTATTGTGTGGATTTTTTCAGAAATTCACATTTTTTTTTTTTAGCTTGTGGACAATATAGAATTGTTCCGTTGGTTATTTTGTAGCTGACTGTACATTCATTTTGGATCGATAAACATTACAGTAAAAATTATGCCGATTTCTGTATATTATAATAGAACAGATCAGGCTGTTGAATTTGAGTGTTCAATGAATTAGATAAATTTGAAATTTTGAAAATTAACCTCATTCAATGCTATCTGGAGTATTAAATGAAAGTATTACTTCCTTTATTATAAGGAAGACATCGGATGGATGATTTATCGAGAAGATGCTTCTCTGGTATTCCAAACCCGAAAATCTTTTCTTCGGAATTGATCCGATAAGCTTCCCATTTCGGGCGATCAAGCTGATATAATATTTCTCTTATGCCAACTGCAGAATCACGTGTCCAGCATGTACGTGTTAGGATTTTTATCCTCTTTTTCGTATAATTTTAACCCTCGCATTTTCACTCTATATTAATGTCACTTAATTTCATCAAAATGGTATGCAGGCACAATTTTGAAAATCAATCGGACTCAGCTGATCGGTATTATCAGACAATTTTCAAAGTAAGGAAGTTTCGCATTTCCTTGGATCCTTCGAAATTTTCACTGACACACAGAGACCGCTTTAGGGTTTCACGTCGTATCGCAAATTTGCTTCGAGTTAGGGTGACCATCGTATAGGCGATTGGTGAGACGAGAACGGGTAGAGAAGCAATGACCAGCTCCAATCAGCCTCTATTGCCGGCGAATCGATTTTCGTAATGAATTGTGGCTCGGCAACTCCCACCACCGAGCCAATATTGCTTCTTCAGGTTTAGAAGTTCCTTCCTAAGGTATGGACACGAAGCTTGGTACCCAGTTCACCGGTTAAAGGGGCGATGTCGATTTTATCCATATTTGTCGACGAACGAAAAGTATTCTCAATGGACATTAAATAACGATAAGCTATCAATAAAATGTATCACATAGTAAATTTAGCTGGTAGCTTCAGGTACGATCTCTGTATGAATCGTTTGAAGACACAGCGCTAAATAATAGTGATGACAAGAATCCCCTGTAACATTGCTGCTAACTTGATTTACACACCCGGTACATTAAGCGCTACTAAATTCATGCCGCAATTCATAAACGATTTACTTGGTCAATTTCACAATAAACACGCCGACCCGAAATTCTAATGCTTCTTCACGTCGATTATTATTATTATTATAAACGTATTAGGTATCTAGTATCCGCTATAGAAACACTTATAAAGTGCTGCTTAGTATTGTTTAGTAGAGCCCTGAATGTAACATGAAAGTGTAATTAGGTTATAGGGGGCTACAGATATACATTATAGCTATACAGTAGAATACTAACTCAGCTACACAACATGTGTCTCGGTCTCTGACAAGGTAATCAAAAGATGTTACAAATGTTCACGGAAATTGAATACTGTCTTCGTCATTCAATTCCACGTACTAAGTAAACTTTCATTCATCCTGCTCCTTGGCTTTAGTAAGGGGACCGTTAGAAGAAGAAGGAAAAAAAAAAGAACAATGGCATTATTCGCTCTATAAGCCAAGAAGCGGGAACGCGGTCTATGAGTCGAGATACTGTTATGACGGGCAAGCGATTCCAGCGTGAAATGAGAGGTAAAAAAAAGAGCGCGGAGACTTATTTGAGAAGCCATGCGTCAAATCCAAACCCTCGGCGAAGGAATGTTCTAGAATATGCGAAAAATGCCGGCGACGCCTAACGCTGTAAAACGTTCCAGAGGCAAAAGGACAGGAGTGAATAAAGATGACGGGACCTTCCGGTTCGGACGGTTATACGTCGACCTATCGAGTGTGAAAATTGTGTAAAAAAAAAACAAAATTACAACCTGCCCCTAAGTCCCACGTAGTAAAAGACTAAACGTCGGTTATCAACGTTATCGCTACCAGAGATCCTGACCTCCATTCGCAATCCGATCGTATTACTCTTCAAGGCTTTTCCTCGAATTTCTCACGAGAATCCTTACCGGCTTTAACATGTCTACATATTTATTAGCTATTAAATATCCATTTTTCTTCAGGACCCTAATGTCCTTAGCAAGTCCACAAAGCCATTGGAATTATATTTCACTGTGATTCTGTATGCTGGCGCCGATAATAAAATTTAACCAAAATATCGTTCCCCTCGTTCAAACGCCTTGCTGTCTCTCGCTAACAATAAAAATGATTGGCAGGATCGACGGCTGCTCGATCCACCCGCTCACGCGTGTCCACCTGTATGCATTTTTCCGTTTAGCCCCTCCCGTTCTCGCATTGTCTCTTACGTTTCTGCTTTTGGCATCAATTCGATAACGTCACACGGGAACGAACTCTCGAACGCGGTCCGGGTAAATTGTTACTCTCGTTCCTTCATCAACCCATGAACATTCGACGAGAGGACCGAGGTATTTCAGAGGGTGTAAAGCGAACTGGAGTTGGTTAAAATCAGCTTCGGAGTCTGGGATACATAAAGAGAGAGAGAGAGAGAGAGAGAGAGAGAGGGGGGAGAGATACGTGAAAGAGAATGTGGACAGGGCGCTGGGCACAGAGAAAGGTGGCGGACGCAGAGAGGCATGTGTGACCACTAGATTAGTTTTGTTCAAAGCAATTTGAATTTAGATTAGTTGTCGCAAATTGCTGTAGCCGATCGCGACAAACACAGCGTTATATGTTTATAACTCACGCATCCCGCTATTCCTATGACGGCAACAATCGTATTCGAAGCTATTGAGAACCGCCGTATATAATCGCAGAGCCAATCCGTACTCGGTCTCCCATCGCCCATATGACGTTGTCTACAAATTTAACATTCATTGGGATTCGATAAATCATCGATATGGGCTTCGCCATAGGCATCGTTAATGGTCTGCTAAATTACCCGTCGGACGAACCACGATCACGGCCTAGGACAGTGCGAAACAGTAGGTAACAGTCGAGAACAGTACAAAGTAGTGGAAGTCAACGTGCGTCAACTGATTTCGCAAATCCTTTGAACCGTTCAGGGATCCTAGCGCGATTGGGCGACTAGGATGATTCCACTAAGAGGGGCCAGGAGGGCACTCAGAGAGTGTGCAATGAGAGGAAACCTGGGTAACCATTTAATTATCGATGCTCTGGCACGCAATTTCCTCGCACCAACCTATATGTCTGGATACGTACATATATCTATATACTAAAGCGTGTACAGGGCTTTTCAGCAATTCGGAAAATTAGTTTAGAAACTCCAGAAACAAGTTTCCATACGTATTCGGGATTTTACGTTTGCGTTACATTCGTCAAGCGGACCGAAAGGTATCCGGCTTAACGATGAGATTGATAAAAAAAAAGATAAATGAATTTGCAGTATGATGAGAATATTATTGAACAAAAAAGAATATTAATTAAATTTTAATAAGCACAATAATCGTACCTGGAAAGTGATAACGTACCGCGAAAGACAGACACTGAGCATTCTAGTATACTCCCGTGTCAAGGTGTACCATACTTTACGTCATTCGAGACACTCAAAGCGTCAGGATGTCCTGGAAATTAAATTTCAACGGTCCAAATCATTCCCTACACGTATCCACGAGACTCTGACAACTGTTGTCCGCCGTTAATGCAACCAGATCCGTTCTACTGTACATAGAGAAATCGAGGGAGCAGTTATCTTTTAAAAGCCACATGAGTCGGACGCCATAACCTTTTGCCGTATGGCAGAAAATTTTTTTTTCATAAGCTCCGTGGCCTGAATTTATGCGACCTCCCTTACGGCTCTTGGGCAATAGGAGTGCCGCCTGTCCGACGAACAGACAGAAATGAATAGAGCGGGCGAGCGGCTGGGCCTGGGGTACTTTACAAATATGTGACCAGAAAACAAACTGAGAATCCCCACTCCATCTCACGTTCTTCCTCGCCGGTTTGCCCTCGCGATTCTCCACCATTTTTCTCCCTTCTGTCTTCCTACCCTTGTTGCTCACTTTCTTTTCCACCGAACTCTATCTGCTCTTTCTCTCTCCCCTCTCCTTCCCTCTTTCGCGATTCACAGCTTTCCCTGACTTTCTACCCTTATTTCATTTTCTTTTTCTCTCTTTTTGATTTTCATCCCCCATCTCACCCTCTCCTCTTCACCGGCGCCCCCTCCTTCCCCTCTTCCCACTCCCTCACAGCTACCTATCCACCCTGCGTCATTTTCTCATTTTCTATCGTTTGCGACTTAAACCCCCTCCTACCCTCGGTCACGACGTACGGACGAGCGATGACAGATTTCCAAGGGATCAAATTTCTGCCATTTTTTTCTTCTTTTTTTGCTTCTCCTCCCCTTGACTCTCGCTATGTCCTTCGTCGGAATATTTATAGGCCATGCCAGACCTCGTCATAGAATGGCTCAAAATTCTTGCCGTGATAGAGTGTTAGATTACTGTTCGGGAATTTACTACTTTACTAAATTAGTACTAGGACACGATCACGTGATACGAATGAACCTCTTTGTCTGCGCATTCACCGACTTTATCCACTGAGCGAATCTTTATCGATTATAGCGAATAACCAGTGGCCATTCGTCATTTTGAAACGATAACGTTATCATCGAATATAACGTAGCCGAGAAAGAGAGAAAAACAGTAAACTATACTTTTACTATGTACACAATAGCTTCGTTTAACTGTACACATGCGGATGCTTTCCACTCGAATGGCAAATAGGAAATTAAATTCTATTAATGGATCTGGCTGTTACCTATATGTTATTTACCAAGCAATGTGATTCATGCGATATTACACGTATGTCCGACGCTATTATAGGCAAATATTTCACGTGATGTACTAAACGATCGAGTTTCGCGTAAGAGAGGTTAGAAAGCATAGTATATACATATACAGGTATATAAGGTACATATGCATATACATGCATTGCAGATTCGTACGGTACAGATGAGTAGTGCGTCACGGGATCATGCCAAGGGATTAAAGGACGAAGGGGCAATAAAAGATTAATAAAAGAAAAAGGGAGATAAAGTAGGAAATGATCTCTGACCTAATCGCTAGGACAAAAAAGTTTCACTGGATAATGTGTAACGTTGAAAAATAACGAAAGGGAGAAAGAGAGAGACAGAGGAGACTCAAGAGCTGAATACCAAGAGAAGAAGACATAGGAAAGACGCGAAACAGATGGTTTAGGAGAAAATACGAGAAAATTACAGTTTCAAGGAAAGAAAAATGTTCTGCTGACATTCATCCTCTTCTCCTGCAGGAAGATCGGGAGGAGAGGAGAGAAATAGGCGCGTGACAGGATTCGTAAGGTTCTACGTTTATATATATATATATACATATACATATACGTATCTATATACGTATATATGTATATACTATATCTAGAGCATTTTAAGGCCGTTGGGATTAGGTCAGTATATACGAATTTTAATTGTCATTATCAAACCGCTTTTGCGTACCGATTACGTGCTGGTTTGTGACTGTAGATTGCAGTCGAGAATTTCGCTTATTCGTAAACATTCGAGATGCTTCTGAAATAATCCAGCATCCCCCAGAGTGCGCGTGGGGATGCGCGCGGAATTTAAAAAAGCGTCGATAGTCCCTTTGGTGCAATTTTCTCCGGGAACGAATTGTCCCAGCAGACTGGACTGTCCCGTTACGCCAATTATACGCAGGGCCAATTGTCATTGGGCGAATTGTCGCGATTCTACTTTATCCCAGGAACGTATACGTACGTTAAATCTGGCCGTTATCTCCCGCATCCCGATTGCGTCTACCAAGAGTCCAATCTTGTCGGACCTTTGGGGAATTCGTAAGAATAACTTATTACGTCACAAGAGACACGAGACAGAAGTGTAACTTTGAAAATAGAAAGGAATTTAGAGAAGGACACAAGAATGCAATCTACGATAGTCGAAATCTTTTTTTTTTCTAGTTCACAAACTCGATGGGCAGTTTACGCCGAATGATAAAAATAAACGTGCAGGTCCTTAAACCCATACGTATATATATACATACAGCCATACATATATGTGTATATATACATACATATAATAGATACTAGTAGGTGCGTATACTTCAAGAAACGTTTCTGCACCATTGACCAGTTACTTCCTGGAGTACAGAGCTAAGTCCTGGAAGTTCATTTAGATAAGATCCTTTGCTATTCGGCTGGTAGACTTTCAGGGACGGCAGTTCGAGATTCTATCACTAGCGAAACAAAGTCTCGTATTTCTTCAGGCAGCATTTTATGGGCCTCCTTCTTCGTGAAATACGTGCGATTCCCAGTCGAGGCATATTATACGGAACGGTGAAGTTTTATCTTTGTTTATACTGTAACGTATTTTTTTTTCTTAACCCGATACCGATAGTAAAATTCGAGAACGACAATCTGCGAGAACCAACCTACGTTACCTTCGTTTGTCCAGCCTTCGTTCATGCATCCGCATGCCAGGCGGGCGCCAGCCAATTCTTGTTTCACCGGGAATCGACGAGCCGG
>JASANN010000233.1:2264383-2294452 GCA_031762395.1 Calameuta pygmaea | reverse complement strand
GCATTGGCAAAACTGTACTAACCAACCCGAGAGCATAGTTTCTGACCAGGGTGGCGACCCGAAGGGAGCCAGAAACGGGAACGTTATCTTTATCGGTAGCCAGAGTCGCCTTGTGGCCGTGATTCGAAAAATCACGTCACAATATATATAACGGAGTCAAATTGGTTAAGTGTAAACAGAAGAAAAGAAAGTCAAAGGTGAACTGGATAGTCGCTGAAGAGATAATCAAGAGTTTCAAGAGAAGAAAGAGAGTTTCCCGTTGTATAGAGGTGACAGGCAGGTGCGAAAAATTTTTCTTTTTTTCTTCTTTCACGGTAAAAAAATATTAAATTTTACATTTGAACCATGTCAAGAGAGGGGGGGACTATAAAACCCAGTGTTCTTTCGAATATACTAACTACTTTCACATGCCTCGATCGTTTGACCATCAAACGATCTTTCGACGCGTGAATATTACCAGTCGTCGACCTTTCTCCCCCCATCACCCTGCTGAGCGGAGTCAGTTTTCTAAGGGTTTCGCCTTTCTGAGATTGACTTTTTTCCAATCTTTCATACGAAACGTCCGTGTACCGGAGATTACACCTGTGAACTAGGAGAGAGGCGTAGGGGAACTGGCGGAAACCGGATTTGACTTTAGGAAATCTGAACGCGGGGTCAAAAAGTCACAGGAAGGCAGTTTAGAAGATTTGCAGAAAGACCCTCGTCCGTACATGAGGGAAGGCTGAAACTTTTTTTTTTCCATTTCGCAAAGCCCGTATCTGCTACTTGCGATTTTATTTTTAATGGCTGATATTGGCATCTACATTACCAATGCCAACCGTGATAATTTCTAATGACATGAGGTAATTAGTAATTACCATTATGTAAAAAAAAATTAATTTTTTTCATGTTTCTGCTTTCATAATTGTGTTGGCACCTTTTTAATAATATGGATATCTATATCTATACGCATACTGTATATATAAACGAAGCGATAATTCGATTCGACTTGTGATAAGTAACGGTACTATTTTCCTCTTTGCATCCGTGGCTTTTTCTATGTAACAACGTCGGTGATTGTAAAAAGGTATAGGCTAGGGGGTGCAAGTCGGTCTGCTCATTTGAATACTTAGATTGGACGGGTCGGGGGCCGCTTAATCGCCGTTTCCGAGAAATTTATGAGATTCGACCCGATAACGTAGGAAATAAGAGTAAGTCTACGAAGGGTACCGGAAAAGTGGAGACCCCGAATGCGGAGAGAAAAAGAGAAGGGAGAGAAAGAAAGTAAAAAAAAAAGGGGGGAGAAGAACGACGTCACTGATCTATAGATCACTGTAGTCGAAATCCTGAGATTTGATAGAGATAATATCTACGTCCTTCCCGTTCGTCCTTCCAATACTCCATTTCGTATGTTATCGATATTTTATCACTTTCCGATAACACGTACTTGTCGAAAAGAATCAAGAATTTCATCTGCTAAACTGTATCCATATGTTATGCAATTCAATGAACCATCCCATATGACATTATCATACGTCTGCCTAAATTTAATTGAATATTAATGCGTTATCAGTCTCCACGCATATCGTTATCAGATATCAACGTGGGAAACTTATTAAAAAGATATATTAAATACAGGGAAAGACTGACATGGCTGGTAAGCAAAGCGGACCCACTCAATCCCACATCAATGAATCTCACAGCAAAAAGTTGGTTTATCTTTGCCTTTCCTCTTTTTCCTTCATCAGTCTACCGGCAACGCCAAGAGCCGCTATCGATGGATAGGACTTGCCACTTTTTTTTATCTCATCCCCAAACATCCAGGAAAAAAGATAAAGACTCGTGAAGAAAAAGCTGATAAGAACGACTTATTGGCTGTAGATAGACAGACTGCTGTCGTTCATCAGGTACACGGACGCTGTGCTAAAGACCATTACTTAATTCGTGTACAATTACTTACGTGATCCCTAAGCGTGTATATTAATTCATTAAAGGATCGTGGAAACTGTAAAAAGATAAATCGGAAGGCACGCAGACTTGGGAATGTCGAGGTGATAGTCGATGATTTGGAAATCGAGGCAAAACGGGTGAAAAAAAATGGATGATAAAAAAAAGAAAAAATCTGGCCTCTGAATCCCCTCGACACACATGCCCATTCACACGGCCGCGAGAGTGCTTTTCCCGGCATGAGTTCTCTAAGAAAATAAAAGTACCAGGAACACGTCGGCAGGAAATACATGCTCGGAATCTAGATAAAGTATATATATATATATATATTCCCCCTTTTCTTATCTTGAATTTCGTTCGGACTTTACAGCCGATGGGATGGAACTGAGTTTTCCAGTTTTCCAAACCGCTTTAAACCCTATGCATTTCTGATGAATGTTCGATGCACTGTGCACGGGGCCTGATGGGATACGTAGTTTAATAATGGACAGATGCACCAATACATATTGCCAAAACATTCTACTTTTTGTAGTACAAAAAAAAAATCAATGTTGAAAAAAAAATTTTTTTTGTCAACTCGCAGTAAAAATTCAAATGTGCTCAGCTCTTCAGAACAGCTAACGGAGATTTTACAACGTTATAATTTTATAAGAGGAGCATTATCCGACCATAAATAATAAATCACCACGTGAGTGGCTCGGTCGACCAGTCAGCGATTTTCTTTGCAGCCAACTACTGGCAAAAAGTTTCTTTTGTCTCCGCCTGCACCTGGATTTATTTACTCTGCATATATTTTTGAATTTTTTATTTTTCTATCGAAAATTACAATTAAGCATCGACTCGCTGATTCAATTAAATCGATTCTATCCACTTATATCGATCGCGATTATTTTAATTGACGCCGTAAAAATCTGCTAATTCAATTAGTAACATTTATTTTTATTCACACACCGAAAAAAAAAAAAAAACGGGATATTTCCTTTGCGCCAACAACCAATCGTCGAGTATTTCAAGCATCCCGCCGAATATTCATGTGTCGCTGACATGAGGCAAATACGTCATACGATTCGTCCCTCTCCAAATATAAATTAACTATCATGATTCATGACCGCTCCATGCTTAATGAAGTGAATCCACGATTTTTTTATTATTTTCAAACCACTTCACCGTGAAAGCTTTTCATATTATAATAATTCTCTCTAGTGCTCACCATTATTGATAGGCCATTATGAGATCAACTAATATGCATTTCCAAATATATATATAATCATAGTACAACCAATAACGTCATAGATATTCGTGAAAACAAGTTTCCCAGGAAAATATAATTAGACAAGAAATATAATTTCCCTATATAAATTAAAGTAGAATTAATTCACCTGTCACCCCTTAATTACGCGTGAAATAGTACCGTATAAAAAACTTACGTATAAACCACATATAAATTATTAATATAATTTCATACAAAAAAGTCAACGCGTATAATCTATATTTAACTTACATATAAAATATAAACATTCATATGAAAAAAGGGTTAAATGTATATTCAAACGAGAATAACATATCGCTTATATCATGTGTTAAAATTGAACATTTTAATCAAGCATTTCAATGTGTAAGGTATTTGATGATGGGCAAAGCATGATAGCCATGATTGCGAAGGCGATTGTTTTTATTGTACAGAAAACACAAAACATGGTCCACTTCGAGCTCATCTTCATTCCGTCACATGTGATAGACAATTTTACAGCAGCTATAAATACAGCCAAACGTCGGTCTCTCTTTGATCAGTCTCTGTCCCAGTCCAGTCCCTGTCATTAGAAAAGTGTTTTACGCATGCGTAACAGGAAACCCGTGTTTTATTTACGTACCTGGCCTCGCCTCTGCCTTTTTGGGTTAGCGACATCTTGCAACTAGTCTAGCCTGAAGATGAGTACTGGATATTTTCGTAAAGGACTTTTTGGAAGTTTTCACGAAAATATAATTCGCCGTGTAGAAGTTAATGAAAAAAATTAGATTTTTGCGCCTCTTGTTACATTCATTTCTGCTATCCTGACCAAGTATTTTCATTGGTCGCAAGTAATCACGTATTTTTCGGAAAGAAACTGTATTCGTAGTCCCGGCAACGGACAGGGAAAGAAATTTGACATTGCTTAGAAACCAAGTGTAATGGAAATCGGCAACTTTAACGGTTTTTAAAAAAATTTAATAAACTACATTTTTGCCAGCCCAGCATAAGTTTTTTTACTTTATACAAAGGTTAAGGATACGTTATATGTATATGTCAATCTTTGTGTACTACACGTACGTGTTTTACGTATAATCTATACAGAAATTTTTGACATGGCTGTTTAGTATCTCAGAGAGAAATTCTTGGTGAAAGTAATGCTCGAAATTACTTGGTCTCTGATAACCGTATGTATCTTGCCTTATCTTTCCCATCTCTCAGGAGTTATCGAGCTAAGACACACAGTTACACAGTATGGGTAATCGATCGCTGATGAAGTGTCTATCAAACATTACAAATAGTTGCACTGGCTAAACACCAAGTGCAATTAACGCTTTAAATCACCTTTTTAAAGAGTTGCTTGTACAGCGACTACCGGAAATGAAACTTTAATCGATCATTTTGATCAGTAGATTTTTATTTTCTACCGACGTATGTACGTAACGTTAACGTTACTTCATTCTGTATATTCTTGGCCATCAACTTTTGATCGTCGACTACTTTTATTATTATACAAAGAATTATTCAATATGCTAAAACTTTAGTCAATAACATGTAAACTGAGTGATTGAAAGTCTTAATTTATCTTCGCTGTACCACATGTAAATAGTATAGCGGAGATACAATTTAGTGAAATTGTAATATGAATTTGTCAAATTTTTCAAATTTACCAACCAAGTCATGCTACACTTTATATCATAGCGTAACGAACCGTAAATATTTCCAAGATCGATCGCGAAAAGTTTACTAGAACGGACATCGATTTTCTTTTCACGTTACAAAGTGAAAGGCGGTAAATTCAAAGAGCGTCCCGACGTGTACGTACCTACAACTAGGTACGGCGTGACATTCTGCCAATTGCCCCAGACTCCTATCCACTTTGGTGGCAGTGTCCCAAAGAGAATTTTCTAGTAGCTTACGCCTCGTTCTCTCTTGCCAAGTGGAGTCACTTGAATTCACTGGAAAAGTCAGTCGCCATCGTCGCTTCGTGACTCGGTAAGAAAGGATTTAAAGTGACTCCCTAAGATAGGCACACTAGTTGCATTGAGTATGAGCTTTGCTTTGGCACAAGTTTCTTCATTCTAACGTACATTCCTTTTTTTTTTTATTTACATCCTTCTCCTTGCGCAAGAAACATACACGACTGTAGAGATCGTTAACGGAATCGAATTCAATCTTCGAAAAGAACGTGTATGCACTTCGACGACTTTGATGTATAGTAGAAAAGTCCTTTGAGCGATTTTTCAACTTTTTTCTTTATCTTCGTATTTTTTCTTCTTCTTCGTATCTTTAGAATAAACGTGACGGTAGCAAGATCTTTAACGCGGCACTGAACAGTAGCCTTGGAAGGACCTAGGTGGAAAGACAAAGAAATAAAATATTTTATGGCAACACCTTAATGACTTTTGGGTAAAAAATAAATCTATGGCGTCTAGGTAAAATTATTAGGATTTAACGTGCATGCTTATATCATATGCATACATGCTCTCAACTGCACGCCATACCCTGCCGACACGATGCAGCTTTAGATTAGACGGGTATAGGTGCCAGATATGGGAGAGGACGGGGAGACTTGAAAAATTGCATTTTGTATTCAATAACTAAGCTGTCACTCCTGCTTGCTAGGTTCTATAACTCAAAGCGCATCTACGGGCGCACGAACACGTTAGATTGATTGATCTGCTACGAATCTGCGTGGCTATGCGAATTCCCAAGGGTTGACTAACGTTGCCATTTCGTTGATTCGATTCACGAAAATGTTACGGACCAACGCCGCGACGGAATTTGCTCATCCTTCAGTAGCAACCAATCTGGCCCCACGCGTGGTGCAGATGGCTCTAAAAAAATCACCAAAGACCAAAAACATGTACCTGTAGACGATCGATCATCCGGATCGATAAAGGGATAATATATTTAGCAAGAAACTCTTCGTACTCGCGTATATATCCTGCGAAACCGTGCATTAAGTATTGCCAAATGTTCCAGTTAAATTTGGAGTTCGCGAAACAAAATGATAAGAATGATAAAAAAAAGTATTTTCAATTTCGATCTTGAGGCTCGTGTAATTGATTATATATATCTTTTAATTGTTACAGTGACGACAAGACCTGAACCCGAGTTTATCGACCAGATAGGAAATATCACTGTTCCTGCGGGACGCAACGTGAAGCTGGCGTGCAGCGTGAACAATCTGGGGCCTTATAGGGTGAGTAGAAATTAGGGCGAATTTCATGATAACCCAAGGGATTTCCAGCATTCGGTTAGGAAAGCGTTATCGGGCAAGGCTACTGTCATGGTCCAGACTTTGTTTTCGAATCGGGTTACGGTAGGACATGGTCTGGGGTGGCAGACCACGTGTTAAGTCGGGAAACAAACTCTTGGGGAGGGGGGGGGGGGGAGGGCTCTTAACTGAGTGGCAATGCTTGTGGCTTTGCCGGGCTCTTTATTATACCCAAGCACCTAGAGGTTCCTTAGATCGTAACGGGGAGCTCGGGGCGTTGATTTGACGAGTGCAGTTGCATAGGAGGACCTCATTAAAATTTCAATAAAGGAGACGTATATATTTATATATAAACACCTCCAAGAACTTTTCTCTTTACGCACGCTGCAACTCCCTCGCTCTATATCCCGTTTATAAGAGGGGGCTAGGTGAGTTCGCTCGAGGGGTTTGAAAGTTCCAGGTTGATTTAACCAAGTCGTATAAGACCAGCTGAAATTTTATATCTACCCGAAGACGAGGAGATTGAATTGGCAGCTCCTGGATTCGCGCCAACTTCAACATCCTGACGTCCGATAAGTCGTCTCATCGCTGTTTCCGAATTTCAAATAGGAATCCCGCATGGTCAGAGTCGCCATGAACCTGGACGTACGGGGTGGTACCCTTTTTTTCGGCATAAAAATTCTCATGCTTATACCTTTCAGGGGAAAGTAACCGAAATCGCTACGAAAATCTCAATATTCATTTAAATTTATAGTACTCTTTAAGTGTTGAAGGGGGAAAAAAAAAATAGGTTTTCGGAACACGCTGTAGCTTATATAAAAATCAAGCGACGGTTATTCCCACTGATAGGGGCAAGTGATATGGGAATTGAAGGCGTCTGAGGAATCGCAGTGACAATAGTTTCTCAGGGTGGCAGCCCTGCTGAATGATTTTATATCGTGGCCTACCGCTCATGTTCCGGCTTACCTCTCACTACCCCTTACTACCCTAGCTGGCCTATACTACCCTTGCCGACCCTTAGTACCCCTTAGTGTCCCTCGTAAGGGGCACTGGGGATCGCTACTGCTAAACACACACTTAAATCCCTCCTCATCCAGCTTCACTCGAGATCAACGTTATTACCCCTGCACTTGAAACTACGATTATGCGAAAGACTCGAATGTAATCGAGCCTGGGTTAAACATACGTCGAGAAGATTCACCTGCCGCTTTCCGCTATGCAGATATCGCGATAATGAGAGGCTCTCTTGGTTAAAATTATTTTTTATTAATTTTCCAGTCTCCTTGTACAGACACGTTCTTGTCTTGCTTTTTACTTACTCTTCCTCCCCTTTTTTTTTAATTTTTTAAATTTGTAATTCCTTCTGCCATCCTCTTCGCTAAACCCCAACAACACCGACACCATTAAACCACCCTCTGCTCTTCATCCCTGGCAACAATTTACGGGAGCGGCTTGCAGCGTTCGCCCGTCGAGATTTAAAAAATATATTAAAATTTTGATCTTCCCCCGTTTAATATCCACTTCCATTTCGTACTCTCGTCGTGGCTACTAAGATTGAGGCTTCCGTGCGATAATTGTTTCCTCCTTAGGGTGGATGCGACTAATTCACAAAAGAAAGGTACTTTATTCTGACATGCTAAATATTTGTAGATTTTAAGGCAGTCTTGTAGATTTTTTTTTTTCTTTTTGGAAAATATTTATTTTCGAATATACAGTAGATATCTTCCTGATGATAATATGTCGTAAATCGACGTTCACGCGGTAGACCTCGAGAGAGAATTTCTTGGTATCCCGGTGTTATTTCTGCGGGATGTTTTTAGTGGTTGTGTAACGCGTGAAAATTGGTTTTTGTATTAGGGATGACAAAATAAGAGGGAAGACAAATAAAGATGTATATTTAGTACGTGTAGGAGAAAATTGAATTCTTACAATACCGTGAACGTACATTGACAACTTCGTATACTTAAACATTTTTTTTTATTATATCCAACCAGCGGCAATTAATCTCGTTGTTGCCTTAAACGATCGATTAGCCGAATGATGATTTTTTGATTCGTTGTTGATTCGTTATCCTCAATTCACGTTCACGTAAAGAGGAATGGGTAATGAATTGAAGTCAATTCCTAGTGAATTGTATTATTAAGACGTAACCCGTTCTAGGGATGAACAACTCCAATACGGTTAGTAACAGGGATGAACGCCCTTAAAATGAAATAAAAAAAATAATTAGGTTCCTTTCAATTAAATATAAATGATTTTCAAGGCACCTCGAAACAGAAGGACTCCCTCAAAAAATTTTCAATACTTTTCATCCCCTGTTATGAACAATGTAAAAGACTTTCACGTGACGATAAATGAAATTACTTAAAATTTTTCTAAACAAACTTCAACCCAATAACGTAATTTTATCGGTTTAATTAAATTGATCGGCAATCGTTGATAAAAATACATTCTGTCCATTATCCTCGTTCACGAGTGCTTCAAACCCAACACTACCGTCACCGTGGTTACATATAACACAGGGAGTTTACTCTCGAGTACCGACAGCAAAACCGCAAACACGCGGCTTGACGCGGCCAAACCCCAAACCAAAGCCAACACTATGGGCTTGCGGGGGTAAGTAGAGCCTATGTAGTTCAATGGGAACGACCTCTGAGGCAAGTATTACCATTTCCTTAAGTATTACTATTCCCTTTGAGACTGGATTCTGCCTTGAGAGACTTTCGCGACTCGTAGCTAAGTTCAGTTCTCTCGTTACACAATCGCCTGAAGTACGTACCGACACTATTATATACATATAATCTTTCAACGTTTTTTTTTTTTTTCCCTTACTACGTATACTGTCAAAATTATTGATTCCACGAAAACTCGAATTCATCGGACAATCCAGTATCCAATGACCCAACGTTAAACTCCAATTTACTCTAATGAAGCTAGTAACAACATAGTACAAATACCTAGATACCTTCAAGATACGTGATCGGTTTTCACTCTTGGATGCACTCATTCGCTTCGAATCGTATTACAGAAAGAACGTTTTCACCAAGCAATTAGACTGTTCGTAGAACTGGAAATGACACGTTACACATAAGTTACGCAAATGACGGTAACTCCTCGTTTGCTTTTACTCGACGAATGTGCTTACGCGAAGCCACGGAGTTTACGTTATCACGGGGGTAAACGTGAAAATGGAGTTTATAAGTAGCAGGGAGGTGAACGAGTGGTAGGCCAAGAGGTTGAGCAAGACGGTAAGTATTACCTAGGCTCTGATGGCGGTTTGTACTAGTGACAGAGGCAGAACGGTTGGAAGAGGTCGGGGGTCATGGGGGGGGGGGGGGGGCGTTCCAACCGAAGTGAAGCAGCCAGGTACTGCCGATGATGTCTAGAGTGGGGGAGGCCCTCTTCTTTAAGAAGGGTGTAAGCGGCAGACTTTAGTGGCACTTACCACGGCAAA
This sequence comes from Calameuta pygmaea, assembly GCA_031762395.1. Lineage (NCBI taxonomy): Eukaryota > Metazoa > Arthropoda > Insecta > Hymenoptera > Cephidae > Calameuta > Calameuta pygmaea. The sequence goes on along the minus strand of JASANN010000233.1, from coordinate 2,284,624 downwards.
CATTATTTTATCATTTTAATGGCAGACCAGAATGGTTAGGGATGGCTGAGGAGGATAGAGGAGGGCATATCTTGAGTGGGTGGCTTTAAGGTTGACTCCCTACAATTGACCCTTACTGTCTTATATAAGATTACGCTTGTTACGACAACAGTCGTTGCTCGACGTTCGACGCTCCTGCGTCCCTTCAACCCCATGTTGACTTCGTTAAGGAGGGGGGAGGGGGGTGGGGTCGCGTTAATTTGCTAACCTCCTTCTCATCCTCCCTGGCACTTCATCTTTTCTGGTCTTCGCTTCCGCCATTTATTCTTCTCCACTTCTTTCACTTCCTTTCACTACTTTCTCCTGTCTCCTTCCTCCTTTAGCCCTTGGAGACTTTCTTTCTTATTTCGCCAATGCGTCCTTGCCCTTCCTTGCACTTTACTCTTCTCATTTCTTTCCTCTCTTTATCCCCCATCTTTTTCTCCTTCCGGCATCCATGCCGGCACTTTCGCCTTCGCCTTCACCTGTCCGCGACCCCGTCGTCTTACACTGACAAAGATATCCATCATTTTTCAAAGGGAGTTTTTAATAAAACTTCCCCGAGCCGTGTTTAATATTTCACCTTATGATTACCCACGCCCCGCTGATTTGTCTCGAGTCCTGATATTTCGCCAGATCGATAATGCAAAAGAGGCGAAGGATGCTTTAAGACGACACCAGGCTTCTTACGTCTTGTTATAATATCAACGTTTTATGGTCGCATTTACTTCTTATGCATATATACGATGCCATTCGTAATAGTTACTACATGTACACGTATAACCAAGCTTTTAGTTCGTCCTCGCCTTTACGTCACTTTAAATAATTGAAAAACAGGTCAGCGAGTTAGACGGATTAAATGCACGAATTTCTCGAGGAATTTCCGCATGCCGAACTACCGTCCGGAGGTGTCCCATTCTGGACTTCAAATTCTAGTTCGCAGGTATAAACGTTCAATTTTCTATAGCTGCTGCGAACATTATACTCATTTTCAGGATCTATTCTTGGATAATGGTATTGCATGTTATGTCTACGGTTCCTACGTACTACCGAAATCCACTGTACACATAGTAAATACGGAAGACAGGCTTCTCACTGGATTTTACAATATTAAATATTTCCAAATTCTCCGTGTCCAAGGGACATTGAGGATTCGTGCCACTAAAATTTGACGACTATGCGAGGCAATTTTAGCTGATGGAAGGGGCTGACCACCAACCTCGGAGAAGCTATATTCTGACCATGCTTGCGGAGTATTCGCGTCCTCCGCAACAGGGGTTGGGAAGTAGGGTCCTGTATGTTCGTGCTATCCGGACTCAACGGCCGGGAAAATGAGTGTCATTCCTTCCACGCTGTACCTATATCAACCTACGTACCTACAGAGCCCTACGCACTACAGGACCTTTCAGCAAGGATTCGGGCTATAGAATTTCCAAAAATACCATATATATATATATATATTTTCAAACTGCTAAATATGTATGCAATTTAGAATCTCATCATTTATCTTTATTTATTCGTCTGTGCCTCAAAAGACCTCTGTTTTTTTTTTCAATTTCTGCTTTTTTTTTCTATATCCGCTCAGTGATATTTTTCAGATCCGGGTATTGGCAGTACGCTGAAATTCAGTTCGGTCCAATCGAAATCGGCGAACCGGTGGATCGGAACGCTGAAAGGTCGGTGGATTAACGCATCGATTAGTTCGAACAGGACGAAACACACTTCCGCACTTTGGTGCCGTGTGTGTCTCTATCCTATATTTTTTGTCTTTTATTTTATTCTATCGTCCTTCAGCCAATTCTGCCCCTTCTCTATATTTCTCTCTGGTTATTTCGTTTTATTTCGTGAACCGACGGGCTCTCGCTATATTCGCATCACGGAATTGATTCAAGAGATTTTTGCGAAATGCGAGAGTCCCCTTAGGCAGGTGAGTGGCATTAGAGAGAGGGAGAAATAAACGGAGAGATAGTGATAGATACGGCTAAATAATAATAGCAACGAAGACAATTTTAATACCTGTACTTGGAACAAAGTTTTTTTTAAAACAGACAGCACAGAATGCAGCGAAGGGCAATTTATTAGTTTTCAGTGATTTTTATTTTTATAGATTATAAGAAACCTGCCCTGTCACCTCGACTAAGTCGCCTGGTTAAAACAAAAATGATTTCCCAACAGAGTTAATTCGAATAAACTATATGTAAATTGAGTAAACAATGTTTGATCCGGGCGACAGAAGTAGTTGCTTTGATCAGTTGATATGTGCAGTGCAGAAATTCCACATGCTGTTCCTCTGATGCGAAATTTGATTGGAATGACTAAACACACGGACAGCAGATACGTATAATATAAATTGCACCAAAAATGCATTTCAATATTTTCTTACTTGACTACAAACCGCGCTTGAATGAACTACCTGTGCTGTTAGCTATCCGTAACCGTAGAGTTGAATTTAAACGTTTTTTTTTTCTATTTTACCAACACAAGTATACAATAGAAGCTACTATATATATATATAGTTATTTCACATTGAACTTTGATTTCATGGAATAACGAATTCCATTACTATAAAGCAAACAACACCTACTTTCCAAGACGTATTGGTTCCGTTGGCAATTTTATTCGACCCGTTCAAGGCGCTATGCGTCGCCCAAATAGGGACTTCTAGTCGAGCGAGAAGAATGTCGTCGACTGCGCCAAGACATTTCCAGATGACGTGTAAAAGATTCGATTCGAAATGGAATAACGTTAGAAGCACGTACGGATTATCGAGGAATACAAAGTGCCCGACCCCCTTAAATCCCTGGAACGAACGATCTCGCGTATAGAAATTTGAGACAGCATTTTTCCATATTTTTTATACAGACAACTAATACTCAAGAGACATACACAGCTTTAACGCTATAATTGGTCCGGATACATTAAGGCAGTTTTCAGTACTTTGGCACAGGGTGCGATCACTGTCTTCTTCAACCCTTAAAAACCCATCGCATTCCTTGTACCATTCCTTGCAATTGCACCGAGCTGACCACAGTTGGCTCTCATATATAGAGACAGTAGGAGTATGACTAGTGCCAGCAAGAGTGTCTGTTTTGAAAGGGCAGCAATTACCCGGTTCGCGGCGGTAAGCCCCAGCTGTCTGTGCAAGCTTGGAGAGCGGCGAGAAAGTTTGTAGGGTTGACAGAAGGTGGTTGAGCAGTTACGGTGGGTGGAAGAGAATAAATCGGTGAGATCTAGAAAAAGGGTGCAAGCCAAAGGGAGTCAGAGAGAGAGAGTGAAAGAGAAAGCGCATACTACAGACAAAGAATGAGAATAAGAGAGACAATGCGAGAAACTAGCAGGGGGGGGGGAGGGGGTGGAAAAAGTGGTGGAAGCGAACGGTAGGGAAACGATAAGGAGGGTAACGGGAGGGTGGAGAACATGAGAGAGAAGATAGGGGGCTCATTAAACTGGGAATGCTGATTGCGTTAGCCCTGGGCAAATCTCACCTCACCTTGTATAACCTAACCTGACTTTCCCCTTCACTCGCTAAACGGCCCAGTGTTTCCGTTGAACTGAGCCGTTCATTGGTTCATCCAGTCTCTAATCGAAATGCGGTCGCTGGCCCCTGCCTCGATATTATCGCAGGTTCCTTCCTCTTAATTAGGGCTGAACTTTTCAATTAAATCTTTTCAGACAATTCCCCACCCTGCCACCCCCCAGCATCCAATCTTCACGCAACTGTCCTTCTTCCACGTCGCTCTGATGTCGAAGGGTCACGTACAGTGACCCCTTTCTCTGCTTTGCCTTTTTTTTTTCATGCAGCCTGACACAGTGAAATTCACGAAAATCTCTGGTTTACGTCGATGCAACCGGCTCAGCCGACTGTCTACTAGTTTATTCGGTCATTAAAAAGCTTTCAAGCCACAAACCGTGCAGCCGCAGTACCGATGCACAACTGGCTGTAGAAAAATGGGCCGACCGACGTTTTCCCGGACGGGTGATAAAAAACTTGAAGCCACTCACAGGCCCTATGGACACTAGATTGTTGGTGGGTAACGTGAACTTTCGTGCTTCGTTTACACTATGGATTTTGACTGGTCCAGTATATTTCATGTCATTCGGTAGGAATTAACGTAACTTTGCTTTGATTTACGTATCGGCGTTTAAAAAGGCGTCTAATCTGTTAATCGTGTATATGGGAGGGACACGTTGATTTCATCCATAGTTACAGGGAAGGCAGCGCGTTTGATTTCAGGTAGATGATTCTCGTTAGGTTCACTGAGAGAATTGAATGCGGGCGCACGGTGCAATGGGCGTAATACCAGGAAAATGCAGTTGGACGTCCTTCAATCAGTCCCACAGTCAATCACTGTCTATTGGCTTCGGTAAACGGCCTTGTAAGCATAACCAGAAGTGAAGTTAACGTTCCGACACTGACATAATAGTAACCTGTATGCACAGATAGTTTCCTACTTCAGTTTTCAGCATTGCCCATCAGCCTTATTTCTCTGCAATTTCTACCCGTACAAATTCATATTGCAATCACGAACTTCTATGGATTTTGATACCCAATATCACGTAGAGTGCGTATAGAAACCTATCGTGTATGCCGCATATAATAACAGTGGCTATAAGCATATACACATTATACGTGGAGAACCAATACACAGGTCAGTTTTTAGGTAGGAATGAATGGAACATGTGAAAGTGTCTTAAGCCTATAAATCAAAAGAAAAATATGCTTGGGTGAATATGGTGAATTCGAATCAAGCTACAAAATTGAAATTCCCACGTGAAAAGTAAGGTTCGAGCAGTCTTTAAGCGATTTAATGTCAAAGTTGAAAGGCAAAGATATATAAATAAAAAATATCTAAACGAGTGAAATTGATTTTATATTTTTCAAAAAGCGAATAAAAATAACATACGACACAGAAAATCTACGTATCTCCCTATATTTATTAAACGCTTCTCTCGGTGAATTTTGCGAAATATCCCAGCGCTATTTGTCTACGAAACTATTGATCGTCAAAAAAAAAAAAATATTCAAAAATCCACATGACGTCAAACAAACGGCTATGTTTTCATTAAGTCCCATACACAAAATAACGTTACAGCCTCCACTATACCAGATACAACCATAACTCCATGTTTTATTTGATACCCATAGAGAAATGAATCGAGATCTATCAATAAATCCGAATCGGCATAGTCGATCAGTTTTCAGGAGGTAAAAATTTTCGCCAATAGTTACTTTTATTTCCCAAAGACACACAGCAGCCGCGGACTGCAAGCTAGAATCAATCAGAGTTCCTGATTGTTCCTGGACGATGTTGATACAGAGAGGGTGACTGCAAGAGAGTCACGAGCCCATGGATCGAGTAAAGGGTTCGAAGCGTAGGGGGGACGAGCACAGAGAAAACAGTATTGGCGAAAATGGGATAGATAGACCGAGAGAAAGAGTAACAGTCAGTCAGTGAACAATGGCGGCAGCAGCAACAGTAACAGTGGCCCTAGGAGCGAGAGAGGACAGTCGCCTAGTTTCCGAGAGTAGAGACTGTGTGTTTTCCCCGAATACTCCAATAGTACGACAGACGCTCCAATCGGATGGGCAGTCACACACCAACCAGTCCTGGTTTCGCTTTGGTACAAGAATGACCGAACGTATCCATATATACCTGTCGCTTGATTCTCTCTCTATCCCCGTCTCTGTCGCTCCCTCTTTACGTACCTACCTAGCGGCCACTCCAAAGTAATCGAAAACCGCGGCGGAGAGAAGAGGAGAGAAACAGTAGGACGCGATAAATTACTGTGACCGATCCGCTATCAATCCTAAATACGTACCTACATTTTTAACGTTTCCTTTGTTCCTCGACTCCTTCGACAAGGACGACGGGAACCAGTTACGTTAACGACAAATATATTCGACACAGATTCCCATCGGGAAAGCTCCGAAAAATAGGCATCATGTTTTTTCTCTGTTCAGCCGAATGCACTGTCAGCTTGGGATGGTTATTTGACCGGTGTGAATAAAATTAAAAAAATATTTTTATTCGTATATTTATGTAATTAATTATTGTACGTCATTCATTCACCGTGAAGCCATTACACGGCGATTTGACATTAGCGAGAATTGCTTCGAATGAGATTACGTCGTGCAGACGAATGAAAATCCTATCTTCTTCTTTCGCTTCTATTCACCTTCGCGAAATCTTCGTTTCGCGTAATTACGGGAAACGATTTTACCGTCAACGATTAACGTTCGTAAAGCGTCTAATGGATTTCGTGGAATATCGCACTTTGGCGATATATTTTACGTGTCCCATATACATATACGATACATATATACCATACAGTGAAACCGTCTCGTTCGTGGGAGTCGGTACACGATATGAATATTTCAGAGGGAACGATATCATCGTAACCGGTATTGCTGGGAAGTTTGGCCGTAAAATGGTTAAAAATTCCTGTCGACCCAGACAAATTCGCGATAGGCCTACGGTATTATGGTACACATAAAAACCTTGCAGTCATGTCGAAATCTCATCTTACTTTTAGTTCGGCTATTATCCTGCGGTAACGCTCGCAAGACAACATGCATTCGCGTAGAACGCGAATGGTTATTCGTGGACGCGCGTAACTGTACCGTTATATCCTGAGCTTCGAGCAATAGCATTGATCCCCATGAAAAGCCCGTTTTCTCTTTTGGCCTGTAGGTTAACAATAAGAGATAAGACCTTTCGAGTATTCGAAGTCATAATATGACTTTTGGTACACCCGTTCGATCGTGTAAGTGCGGCTTTATATAGCGGCATGTACTCGGAAAGAGGTATATATGTATATACATATATTATATTATGTCGAGAGTTGGGGTAGCATGCATGAAGATACAAATGTATATTCTACGGTCCAGTCTCCATGTCTGTATGTTCGCGTGTTGGATATTGGTAAAGTTGTACGCGACAGCCTGCATCCCTTCAGCCCTGGCAACATCTAGTAGTTGGGTGGGAGGGAGGGGGAGGGGGATGGAGGGGGTTGTATACCTTCGTCGTCGACTGGCAGCATCCCCAAACCAGTGAAAGTCTAGCGCACCAATACAAGAGGAAATTCTCACCCCAGATTCTACTACCCCTAACCCCGATGCGGTCTTTCAACTTTCGCAAAAGGCCCAGGCGCGACGCACTCGTAGAATAAAAAGACAAGAGGGGAAAAAGATAAATATAAAATGTATAAGGAAGTGAGGGTGAATGGGAGATTTATAAGAATGACGATCGCGTAGAAAACATCTTGTACTGATAAATCGATACGATCGATCGTATACGACTTTACGGTTTACAAATATCCAGCCTGCGATTTGCTTCGCGGCTTTTCATTGTTCCTATATGTAAAGGATATCATGTTTTTTTTGTATGATGCTCTCGCTGATCTTTATAAACCAGGCTGAGATACGTTCAAGATCTCGACAAGTATCCTAGGCACGTGCGTGTACTTGCGCGAAATGTTTTTTTCAGCTTTTTAGGTAAAAATCATACTTTTTGGAGAAGACGGAAGAAAGAGATTATAGATATGTTTATTTGTTTGTTTGTTTGTAAACATATTTGTTTACGACGTGAACAAACATTTATAGCCATTGACTTCGTGAAACTACGGAACGTTACTTTGCGGAATTTACATACCCAGTGTGTGTAAGAATGCACGTAAAGAAATATTTTTGTAAAAAGTATTATTAATATATTGGTTACATTTTTATTGAATTTTTTTTTTTTTTGGTTAAAACGTATCGCAGCTCGTTATCCCTATAGTCACGTGCATCCGCGGCGGCATTGCGATGCGACGAAATTAAACTATACGTTAGTTAAACAGAAATACTTTTAAAAATATAGCGGAACACCAGTCTTTCATTTACTCCGTGTATATTTTGTTTATTTATATTTTTTTTTTGTTAAATACATTTGATCACTACTGTGCGAGTCGTCGATGTTCCAGTAGCAATAGTAGTTACGGCTTTTATTTTATCATTTGGACCCAACGACGGCCATGGGAGAGAGAAAGCTTGGCTGGGGGGAAAAAGGAGAGAGAAACAAGGGAGAAAAAAAACGAAAAAAGAAAGTGGGAGGACAGGGGGTGGAATTCCCGGTAGATCACTGTCATCCCACTAGAAGCTAATATAAATACCTCAACGCCTCTACCGCGCCTCTTATTGTGCACCCTATGTAAACTGTCTGTCGGTTTGTTTCTGCATGAAGGGAAAGTTTCTGCAGTCTTTCCAAGAGGTAAATCGTCGTCGCATCTTGTAGGGATAGAAAAAAAAAAAAAGTAACGAAGGAAAGCTCACGGTAGAGAGGTTAGAATGAAATAGGGACAGTGAGATAGAGAGATAGAGAAAGAGAGAGAGAGAGAGAGGGAGAGAGAAATAAAGCGAGAGAAAAACAGTATTCAGGAAAGGGAATGAAAAAAATTACACAGACTGTGACTCCTTAGAAATTGCGATGATTTTTTACATCACTAGAATAAAGGATGCGCCCAGGACTCTCGGTGGGATAAGAACGGACGAAACAATTGGCTTGAAATTGCCATGATTTGCCACGTCGGCCATTATCTGTAGAGACCCTTGTGGATATTACCAGAAAAATACGTTACCATGAATATGTACTTGAGGATTAATTATACAGGAATACAAAGAGAGAAGCTCGCAACGTGGCAATTTTCACCTTTCATTACCCGCACGGAGAGAATTTTTCATTAAAAATTATCGTGATAATCACGGTAACCTCGTGGGACATCCTGGTATTTCCAAACAATCTGCTTACTTTAGAATGATTCATCAAATCGCAGCAAAATTGGATCGAAAGATCTGAAAGATCGACGCCCAAATAACAAAGACGCCAGTAGTTAAATTTGAAGCATGGCACATTATTTTTTATTGAAGTTCAATGCTAAAAGTTTTGTTACTTGAAAACATACCGAGTGACACTTTAATTCATACCTCGTTTAATGTATAAACTCGTATGAAAAAGGTAAATTTTCACAATCACTATATTAAAGTTTAACGTGGGGTGAATTATTTTCCTGGTCTATCGCGGCTCTAAAAGAAAGAACTGGTAGTGGATTCCCATAGATTTTGATGGTGAATTACACAATTTTTACCATGAACTCTCGTGATAATTCATTTCTCTATTGTTATCTTTGGCAATTTTTAATTGATGCTAGTAGAAGAGCGCAGACGCTTATCATTCGCCTATCTTCGACAGTAACTTTGTGAAATCTTCCCAACGATCATGGCTTAAAACTTTGGATTTTCTGTTTTGACTTTATGCAAGTATAAACTTTCAATGCGCATTATCAATCGGTGTAATTAATTGTCAATCGTTGTAAGATATAACCCGTTAAAAATTTTCAGTTCTAAAATTGACTGTGTACACTTAAAAATTTGAATTTGCCGCCATGAAAGAAGTTCTGCCTTATCGGTAAAGACTAATGAAATGCCAAGATGTCCCACGCTTCTTATTTTTCCACGTTAATTTTTACCGTGAATTTCCGACGAACAAAAAAAAATAAAAAGAATGTCTTCCTACAGCCGCTATAGGAAGACAATTCGACTAGCTACGGGCAACAGAATATTTTCTGTATAAATTGTCATTTTTATTTGTTGAATAGACGCTTTGTCCTACCTGCATATCGGTAATCGCCTATCGGAGCAGTTAGAGGAGCTCGTAGCCATTGAAAGCCGTCCAGTCAAATGGAGAAAATAAAATGCTCGTTAAGCACGAATCGTTAAGCCGAGGATGCCGGGCATTTTTCAGGTCGAGTTAGTATATAGCCACCGCCTATAGTAACAGCGCTAATAGCGTTAGTAACGTATAGGCAATACTCGTGGGCAGTACCGTTTAATTTTCAATCGCTTTGAGCCCAGAGCCCACGTGGAAGACGATTTCTCTCATCTTTCTTTTTCTTCCTAAAAGAATATTAGTTTTATCACCTTGATGATCAGGGGATGATTTTATTGCCGATCCCGTATGCCGTGTGGGTAGTCAGCCTGGTTTAATGAGCCACCCCTCTACTCCCGAGCGAACCACGAGTTTCCTGCACCCTTCGTTCATCTCCGGCAACGAACGGCTCCAGTCCTGCTCCTCCACCCTCACAATTACGTCGCGCGTGCCTTGACTAGAGAAACATATACCACAAGTCTCGGTCCCTCCCCTCCACCTACCCCTCCCCGCAGCCCTTGGTCCCCTTTGCCGTGCCCCCTTCTATTCGCCAATCCCCATTCCCAGTCTCGTCCCAAACCCCGTAACCTCGATTCCCATTCCCCAGGTTCTCCTACCCCAAACCTCGATCCCAGCCCACGTTCTTCAGCGTGCCAGATGCTGCGGAACTAAACTAAACAACAAAGGTTTCACATAACGCCCGTTATCATGGCTCGTGCGTGCTTTGGAAAAATCAAAAAATAAATTAGTACGGATGCTATTCGTAAAAATCGTAATCGTGACTCGGGGTGCAAGAAGTATTTATTACTATTGGACTAACGTATAATCTAACGAGGAAAAATTTACGTATGTAATTTCAAAAATAAATTTGCTGACGTTGTCCTAAAAATTGATAAAAGATCTCTGACTTTTCTTCTCCTTCGATATACGTATCGAATATGTAATATATACAATTATTTATTCTTTGCATTTCTCACGTGTAAATCAAGTCTGCCATGAAGTGGATACATTACGTTTGACTTTTATCCAACCAAGTCCTTTACCACCAGCCCCCTTCCCTTCTCGTACCGAGATATACACGAAATTTCCCTTTGAGGCTACACTGAATCGGCTTTAACCAGTGACTATTTGGCAAATATAAACTGCTTCAAGATAAACACGTATAAATAAATACAGAGAATCTATGGTACATTATCCGTAGTTCGGGATTTAACATTTTTGACAGACCATCCTGTATGCGTAGCATGTTTATACGGCAAATTAGTATATTGAGATCCCCTTTTTATTAAATCCCTAAAATTCGCCTGTGATTCGTTCCAAGAGAAATATCACGTTTACTCGCGTGTCCCATACGAATTTTTTCTAATGGAGTCATGACTATAAGAAACTAGAACGTAATCCCGCACCTAGTATGTAGATTTAATTATATTCGTTAAGAGGGACTTCCATAATTGTACTTTTTTTAGAAACAAAAAATCCTCAATTAGTGCTAGCGTTTCTTATATAAACTATATATATATGACAAATGTCTATTGTTTCAAAAATTACACAAAGTATTATTTATGTAGGCAATTTTAATATTTTATAACAAAAGCTGTACAGATTTAGTGATTTATTGAAAGCCTTTAATGTACCTTTTACAAATCGTGAATATCTCATCGACTGAACGTGTAGTTACTGTTTTCAATGTGGTTGCCCACTTATCAGTGACATATTTATCAATGGAGAATTCACAAGCATAGAACAATAGGATATCGAGGATAAAAGCGAACTGGATTACCGAGTAAAAAGCAAAGTCAGTACTATTTTTCACGTCCCGAAAGGGAATGTGTACCAGAAGCACTTAGGAAATGATTTTTAAATCGAATCAGCCATCTTCTTGGCGCTGTACGACGAGCGAGGGAGCTACAGTACCGTAAGAAAGTGTTGACGAAGGCGACAATATCAAAATGTAATGGAACATGGGTGTCGCTGGCGTAGCAAGAAAATGTGCTGTACGTACAGTGTCAACGTCGCTATCCACCATCACTGGTCACGAGCGTTGACCATAAGGGTTGGAAGTTATTAATTACACGTGTTTTGACATCCACTCAACGAAACATTAACCCTCGTTCACTGGCGCAGGTCCCGTGAATTCGATTGGAAAAAGAGGGACGTCCTGCTTTTTGTCAAGAGTAGTTGACACCCTCTGGGTTCCTTTGTTTTCCACGAGTGACAACAAGCAGCTGTACCAGAAACGTCGGAACTTTCTAGAAGCACAAGACCAGTGTGAACGTAGGAAGGGAAGAAAGAGAGAGGGCGAGAAAGTGAGAGTAAAGAGGAGCCGGTGAAGGTGGAAGATGGAAAAAAAAGAAGAACGGTGGTGGGGGAAATAATGCTGAAAACGAAAAGGAAAATAAAGCAAGTTGCCTTCAGAAGTGGCGAAGTGCAAAGGCGCACCCTACACCCACCGAAGAACAATGAAAGCCCGCGAGGAGTGGTTAGATATCTTTCAGGAATTCACTTTGATGCCGCCGACCCTCAGGGTGTCTCTATAGATAAGACGCTTATGTATAAAATAGATGACGTAACGTTAAGCGAACAAATGTACAATATGATAAAGAAGAAATCTACTAAAAAGTCACTGACGTCCTCATGCAATATCATTACCCAACCAGCCAAGTGCGTTAGTTTAATACGAGAGTTAGTACCTTCTGGAATCTTCTAGCAGGTCCCAACGGATCCCTCTCGTTACGTCAGATGGATCTACCCACTGAGCAAAGGATATACGAGCGTTTAGAGCGTTTAGTGTCGTATGCCAATTAATGCGACGTCTAGGCTAGGAGAGTCGACAGCTTGTGGGCTAAGTGGTTGTAACACGTTTAACCGGAATGTGCTCCAACTTCCCCATATGAGAAGAGGGTGGCACTGGCTGCTTCGGGGACTGTCTGCGTATTCGCAGCGGGGTTGGGCTGGGTCTTGCTTGGCTGCTGCTGCTGCTCGTGGTGCCGCTACTGCTGTTACCAGCGCTACTCCTGGTGGGACGAGGGTGAAGGGTAGATCTTAACGTAGCTGCCGTACGAAGGCGACCGGTAGAAATGGCAGCATGCACACAGACAACTCGAGCTAGACTGGACGGCGCTGAGCTCGTCGAGTTCCTGGTAAACAAAGCTGTAACTCTCCGCGTACCAAGGAATCAATGCTTCGTTCTGACCCCGGGAACAAACTCTGGCTCGATATCCATCTTCCTTTTGGATGGGCTTGCATGCCGATGCTTGAAAAATTCTGCAAGCGAACCAACGTGCATAACGACCTTCTTGGCTTGTTTCTCTGGACTGTCGTTTTATCGGTTCTGCTCTATACGAATGAGCCACGGGCTCTTTGGCTAAGCCAGGCACTAAAATGGCCAGGATGGAGCTATGCGAGGGAACCTGTTGGAACGTTTGGCACCGGCACCGTAGCTAATGGCTCGTAATGAAAACACCACGCCAAGCGAATAGAGCAAAAGAGGATTTGTGACTTCTGAAGCGTCATTCTGTTTTGCTACGATCGCCAACTTGAGGAACAGACGCGCGATCGATATTGCAAAGCGATTTACATATAGCCTCGTGTATGCGTATAGGGATTTTTTTTATAGTACGCTATGATAATTAATTAAGGATTCTTCGTGGGATTGGCAATTCAATTTATCAAGACAGCAAGATTGCATCCGCGAAGGAATATTGGTTTGAGCAAATGCATATAGCTGCATCGCAGGCTGCGTCCGAAAGTACATGAAACGTTGGCTGCCTTTCTTATTTCTCAGGGGGATCCCCCTGGTCGTGCGGGATTTGGAACTCTCTTTTGAAACAGGAAAACATAAATATTTCATAGCTGCGGGGTATTCAGCATCGCCGTGCGACGTGAACATTTTCAAAAGTTCTGGATAGAATACTTTTTGATACCGATGAACTCGGTCATCCGCTATCCAATATTTTTGGTGGCTCGTCGCTTAAACTTTTCATCGTAAATGCGCACGTTGCACGTACCGAGGAGTCGGCTGCGGTATCAGAGGACACTCGAAGGATAACGTAGGCGAGCGTATGACAAGAGGCAGGCGGGGAAGTCCCGCGCGATTTATCCGTCCAATGAATATCCATATCCTTGCTGTGTACGTAGATCATCGTTCGCGAAGCCGCTGTAGATCATTCCGAGAGACGTACCACTGGGAGAAGAAGCTACCACCGCTACTGCGCTCAGCTTCCGGGTTAACGATCTTCCGGCGTAGACCGGATTTACCGTGTTACTCCTATTTCCCCCTTCATTTCCCTTTCTTCTCGCCTTGCCCGTTCTCTGTCGTTTTTCCAGTTTCCTTTGGTTCTTTCCTACTTTAGAGTTTTCATAAAGCGTCTAGAGTCACGGTAGATGGAGCGAAGGTATCTGTTATAACATGTATCTTGTCATTCTAGGTGGCCTGGATGCTCTTCGACAAGAGCGCCATTCTCACCGTGCATAATCACGTTATCACGAGGAATCCGAGGATCACGGTCTCTCACGACAAGCACAGAACTTGGTTCCTACATATCAACGACGTACAGGAAGAAGACATGGGAAAGTACATGTGCCAGATCAACACTGCCACCGCAAAAACTCAATATGGCTACCTTCACGTCGTAGGTAAGCCAAGATCTTGATCAGTGCCAATATATTGAAACCACAATAGTTGAAACCTTACCTGTTGCACGAACTACTTGATAGCTGCAATTCGATGGTCCATTCACACCTTTACAACTCGCTCGTTCAAAATATCTTCATCGTTCCGCGACCTTGGCACCCGCCCGCTTCCGACTACGGAGATCTCACTGTGCCCATAAATTGTCATGGAAGAAGATCCGAGGATGAGCGGTGTAGCTGAGAGATGAAAGAGAGACAAAAATAATGAAATAAAATATATGGGATCCAGTCAGACTAAGAACGATCCGTCATGCATCGTCACGATTGTCAAGGAGCCAACCCATCCGCTTCAGAAGGTTCGCTTCAGGATGAGTAAACTCGATTTCCCAGAGCTCCGGGAATCTTCTTCGAAGAAGTAAAGATCTCTGACACTCTGGTTATGCACACGCTATAGATGTTCCCTATAGCCTATAGGTATACGCTTACCGATCCTTCTTTCCCCCCCCCCCCCCCCCTCGTTCTCAAAGACGTCATGGGGAAAAAGCAAAGGGACGTAGAGAGAGGGCGTAGGAAAGATGGGTGGACGATAAAGGTAAAGTGGCCCTCGGTATAGTCGATGCGACAAAGCCTCCCCTTCTATATCCGGCACTGGCTCGAAAGACGGGACAATAATAATTTAATCAGAAGAGGGTATACGGCCCTGCCACCAGAGAGAACATATTAATATCTCGAGTTTTGACATCTCAACGGCGCTGGGAGTCGGAGGAGTAATCAGAGGGCTAGATTAATTGTTTCCACGGGACTCTTGCCCTCCGCACACAAGTACAAGACTCGCGCCACTCGGCACTTCGTGATAATACCAACAGCCCAACATAATACCAACACGCCATAACTCACGCGGCTAGGCCGCGGAAGTATATTGCATCACTGCTCAGCGAAAATCTATTAGATCTTCTCACCGCATATATGTATATATACACACAAACTGCACGTTCATACGTGCTGACACACTATACGGTTATACAGTACGGTATACTAACACATTTTACTCCCTGGCTTCTCTACCTTTTCTAACCTTCTCCGTACCTTTCCCATAAGGTCTCCTAGCTTCGTCCGCGTTCTGCAGCTACGATCCCTTTAGCGCCGCCAGTGGCGCCACCCTCTATTTACCGGGTCGTAAATAAGGCAAAACCGCGGGATCTCACTTTTATGCGGTTTAAAGCTGCGAATGGTCTCGGACCGCCGGAGTGGATAGAAACGGGGGATTCCCCGTCCCTAACGGGTCTTGACCTTTCCGACTTTTGATCCTCACTTCGTGCCTCCTTTCAAACTTTCGTTTACACGTCGCGAAGATACAATTGGTGATTGAGTGGACGTAAAAGAACATCGATTAGGAGTATGAAAAAAATGTTCAATTGTCGACAATCTCTTTGAACAAAAAACTTAACGAAATGCACTTTAACGCTTTTATTAAATATATATAAATTTTTCGACTTTCAAATAATACGTGTAGATGCACCGGCAATAGTCACTTTTAATTTCTGCCGAGAACTCTCGCCACGTCTCAGCAGCCTATTTCTAATTCCCAAATCGTCAAAGTCTTTGTAACCCAAGGAGTAAATACCGAGTGGCAATCGGTCCTTTACATATTAGACTGTGGCTCGAGAGTCGCGACGAAACTCTCGAAACATGGAAAAGCAATGACCGCAGCCAATGAGAAAGCTCGAAAATTAATAGAGATAATTGCAGAAAGGGAAGAAAGAGTGAAACCCTGTGGACAATTCTGGATGTACCTCTAGGAGAAGAGACCGTTTGGGACGTGAGACACGGAATGGGACATGGCAAGGGACGGGAATGCGGAATGGGACAGGACGAGATGGGATATACATGTATATAATACATATACATGTAGAACGCTTTCACGGGTGCTTGGCAGAAATCGAATTCGCGCTACGTCGCGGATAATAGTGCAAACTGTCGCCGGAAGTGTCCTTGTGTGTGAATAATATATTTAAGATGCGACTGGCTCGCCTCTCTATTTGTATCTGTATACGTCGTCTGTCGCCTGTCTCTCTCTTGTCTCTCGGTTCCATTAGTGGTATTTATAGAGCTGCATAATTGCGACGCGCCATTTAAAGGGACGTCGAGTGAAAATGGTCGGACTGAAAATGGAAATGGGATCGATGCATAAAATTAACGCACACGTTGTTACCGGGACGGGCAAAGGTGGCTCTTGTTGTAGTCGGTATTCGTCGCGAATGTAATGTATAACGGCATGGAAAAAGGTAATGGTTAAGGAAAATAAGAGAAAGCACCTTTACAGCGGAATGAGGGATACCGAAACGTTGCTTGGAGCAGAGTAAACTCGGCAAGGGACGTCAGGAATTCGATAGCATAGAGGCAAGAATTTCTTGGGTGGATAGGATAGAGAAGGAGACGGAGATAAGAGCGAGAGTGAGAGTGAGCGAGAACGAAGAAAACGAGAAGAAAAAGGAATCAAAACCCTCACCTCCGTTATTTTCAATGTGAATAATTTAGCTTTCTCTGACGCGACGCTCGTAAAGATCAGCCACGTTTCGCTTCAACAGTTATTCCTATTTCCTCTCCCAATAGCCCAACGACGCCTTATCCCTTTTTTTTTCGAAATATTCACGATACCTCACCCTCGAATTTTTAGCTTCCCCCTCGTCTCTTTCCCCTGCTCACAGTCCCACCACTCTTTCACTTAAATCTTATAGGCATTTCGATGCTCGGTACGTCAGTAAAAATAAAGTCGGGACCTTAAGTTGTTTTTTGTAAAATAAAATAAATACAAAAAAATCCATGATAACTGTAACGGCATCCTAATCAGTGCAACGGTAATCACTCTGAGTGAATAATACGTATACAAAGAATTTTCTCGATTTATGTCAGCCAATTTCACGGAATAGTGGAGTACCACTAGCGCCAGCTCTTCTCAGTGGTCTATGCAAGTACTATTACGATAGCTCTATGCAAAGCTGTACGTATAGTGGCGTACGAACCTTATTATTATATATATGTTTATAGAAATGTTCGAATGATCCTGATCCGCAACTCTATTGAAATAGTCAAGTGGCCAATTACGAGTCACGTATTTTTGTGCTTCTTCGCGGTAGGCGAAGAAGCCCTCTCCCCTTTTTTTTTTCAAGCTTTCATCCCATCCCTTAATTCCCCCACCTTTCTCCTTTTCTTCCTCCTATCCTTCATTCTACCTTCACCACCTTTTGCCCGTATACCAGAGTTTAGGACAAGTTAACGCAACACAGCACCAACACAACACGTGGCGTTCCGCCTGAATAATGCATCAACAGTCCGTTGCTGCAGTATAACAGGGCTTCCGTTCAATCTGCGCTTGCTCAACAATTCGGTAACAGTCGACATTAGCATTAATGTAGGATATCGGCGAACACCTGTGGTAATTCATAGGATTGCCCGGACGTGCGTTAACCGTAACTCCTATAACTGTACACTTATGATTCTATATATTTAGTAAGTAGCTTTACTCGTGGATTCATAGAAACAGATCGATCGTTTTGTTTCTCTACTGCTTACGTGCGCTACATTCGATTTAGCTGATGGATATACGTAGAAGCAAATCGATAATTATATTTCTTTTCTGTATACATACATCGAGTGTTGAGAGCGTAAATTTAAGGATTAGGAAGCTATGGTTGTGCCCAGCTGTCGTCCTGGGAAAACGCCCGTGGAATTTCTCCAAGAGTTACGTCCGAATCGGTACTAAAGAAGGTTCTCGATTTAGTTTAAAGAAACGACACCAGGGAGAGGGCAAGAGCTATGGGACATAGGGAATCTCGACCAATCAGAATGATTAGTTCTTGAGTTTGACTGTCGTCAAAGCAGTCTGTGTTGGGACACCGATCGAGGTGCGTCGCGCTTCCGCGCTATCTCTATTGATAGTTTTTCTAACTGTGCTTCCTGTATGGTATACAAACTTCTCCCTTGTGTAGTTTTCGCGTTGCTCTTGCAATATCCTGAAAATCCTATCGATTTTCTGCGTTTCGGAGGTGCAGTGTTGTGCTCCAGTGTAGTGCCCACCTAAACTGTCCTCTGAATACAGTTCTCGGCCTTCACGGATTAGCTGAACCAGCTCCGGTGAGGACTCCCCTAGTTTGTCGGTTGGTGGAGGGATTTCGATTTTATAGCTACGATTCGTTCCGTTACGTTCTCGATCAAATGCTCTCTGTTTCCTGCACTATTTACCCGACGCTTACTCAGACTCTCTCTCTCTCTCTCTCTACCTCGACCTAACAACCTGAGCGGCCGTGGATTTTCGTAACCGTTTGCTCCTCCCGTTCGTGAATCCAGTTGCGTTTGCTGATTTTACGCCACTTCAAAGATCCTGCACCTACGGTTACGTTTCTCAATTTTACATGTTCCCAAAAATTAAATTCTCAATTTATGCAAATACGCACAAGATATTATATATTATAAGTCACTTTAGTTGGTAAGGTCGTCGAACGTTGAATTTCTAATCGCCTGTCTATGAATATGTAGTGCGACCCTGTCTTATCTCATAGGGTCTGATATCTATAACGTGCAAAGTGTCTATCGTCATTTCGAAATGCTCCCAGTACGTTTACCTAGGCATAATGTAAATGAACTTGAAATGCAATGACACTTTCTCGCTGGTAGATTGCACGATTAATTAATGTTTTCTTGATGGATTTGATCATTTATTATGAATTTGTGATTGACAATTGGCATCTGATATTTAATGCCTGAATTCTGTCATACATTATATTTGCATGTCCTCGTATAACATATATTATCATGTACGTGTATTATTCACTGTGCACTCAGGGTTGGTATTATGTGAATTCGTGGGAAAATCTTCTCGTGCGATTTCGACAGTGCCGAATGGAAATTTTTTCTTCGGGTGTCAATAAACTGTGTAAACATATTGAAGGTCAGTTGTGCAATTTGAGTATTGACCTTTGTTTTTTTATTTTTCTCAAATACTTACTATGCCTTCGCATGCTGTTGATTCGATACGGAAATAAAAAGAATAATGCCACTGTCACTTTTTGCAAAAATTTTATGAACGCACCTGTACAATCACCAGGCAAACTTTGCCATGGCTAATCGACTATTGCATGTATAATATGATGTATATTATGTATGGCGGACAGTTTGACACGGGGACTTTGTTATTCTCATTTTATAAAGTTTATTGTACGAGTTTCACCTTCCGAGGCACAGTATATGTTTTGCGTAATTGTCTCTAGAACAAAGTTCCTGGTTGAACCGTTTCGTTCGATCTCGAGGAATTTCGTGAAAGCCAAAGCGGTAATTGCGCCTTGATATAGGATCCTATCATTAATTCTCGAGTTCGTTCCTCGGTTTGCCTTAACGACGTTATACCTCGAGCCCGGTGCATAGAAAGATGCATCGAAATGTGATGTGAATGGAATCGGCAATAATAACAAATTCCGTTCTATATTCCTCACGTAAAGTAAGACAGTAATGAGCATGCTGGAAATGCGATGAATGAATGAAACAAGATTTTCTATCGCGAAGGAATGTAATAAGGCGAATGAATAGGAATATAGTATAATATTATTTTCACCTTATAAAGAACACGGTACACTCGTTGAAGAAACATTCACCTTATATTTCTCTATCCTCAAAGAATTCTATGTAATATTCTTCCCTAGATTTCATGTCCAATCGAAAAGGCACGTAGACGCAGCGTTATCGATCATTGATCGGTCACGGTACCTTCAACTCAAAAACGACTATATCAGAAAGTTATAAATACTTTGAATCTTTCGTCAGAGTATCGAAAATTCTTAACACTATGACGTCCGCACGTCTAATCTAGATTTTTTCGTGTCGTGCCGGTGGAACTGACTTACATCATTTCGCT
>JASANN010000233.1:2241177-2264283 GCA_031762395.1 Calameuta pygmaea | reverse complement strand
ACGTGGAGCCACCGGCACTTACCCGATAGTTTTTGCATGGCACCAACGTGGAGCCACCGGACGTCATAGTGTTAATACACAATATTCCGCCTCGCTTTTCAAATTCCACGTGCTTTATTAACACGTGTCCTGTAACAGGTACCAGCCATAATATATATAGATAATTCTAATCACGAGGTCAAAGAACTTTTGGATTGTCTGGAATTTTCTACAGGATCGCATTGTCCAACTGTATGTATATATACACATAGGTATACCTATATATACACATTAAAAATATTTTAGAAAAAATATTTCATTCCCATGGCAATTGTATTCGTTCTTGATTGCTACGTAAGGACAAGGTCGCGATCGGACTATTGTTTTATCACATAAATGTAGAATCAAGAATTTTACTCTACGGATATGAATAACGACTTTAAGATCAGCTGAAAAGCAAAGATCGTAATGGGAATGGTGAAGAACGATTTTAATCAGTGTTAAGATGTCTTATTAGAAAGGCACATAAAAGCTGAACTGCAGGTTAAGGAAATGTCCGCACTGTTCGACAGTTTAACTAATTAGCCTGACTTCTAATACAAAATCGTAGCCAAAATCACTCATATATTTTACACCTATCCATACTTCCATTATTTCCTTTCCCTTGGGACTTTACTGACCCCGGACAACCTGAAACGTCGAGACAGTCAACTTAACTCGTTCGACCGACTATTCTGTACATCCTTAAATTTATCGGTTCAAGTAATCACGTTTTGACATTTGTTCTACGCACGTGCAATCTTACTCGAGCGTTTCAAAGAAAGACTCTTTTCTTCATTCTACATAAATTTTTCTGTCGTCCATGTAAACTGCATAGCAATGCAAAAGCAGACATTTCTTACGCAACGATTTCTCTTATCATCAGTGATTACGAGTTTCTAAAGAAGAATTTCTCGGCCTTATCTACGAGCCGCTCTAGGACCTTCCCCCTCCTTTCCTCTTCTATTTCTCCTAGGTCTCACCTCTTCACCCTCCAGCACCCCCCCCCCCTCCGAATATTTCTACCGGTGTAACTAAATTCTTTCTCTCGCGAATCGATTTGCATGTGAAAGAATGTTACACGTGTGCCCATCATTCTACCGTCGCCATCCCCTCTTTGCCTCTCTTATCAGTCACTCACTCACTCACCCTTCCACCCTTACAATACCACCTTCTCTATATATACAGTACCAGCTAGCACTCAATTTCGCGTCTTTTCAATAAGGAAGGGAGTAAGTCTCACCCTTGTCACAACACCCTTACTTCTCCATCCCTTTGAGATGCTGATCATATTTTTGTTATTAATTCATAGTACCTCTGTGTTTCTCTGTTATCACAGTTCCCCCGGACATTGACGACTCGCAGAGCTCCTCGGATGCCATTGTTCGAGAAGGTGCAAATTTGAGTCTCACCTGTAAAGCTAAGGGAAGTCCCACACCCAGTATACGCTGGAAAAGGGACGATGGCTCCAAAATCTCCATCAACAAGAGCCTGTCGGGTAAGACTTTCAGAAATTTGATTTTTACACTTTTTACAAAGAAGATTCTAACGTGGGCTGATTTTACTTCTCATTGTATATCTATAGTGAGCGAATTCGAAGGCGATACTTTGGAAATGTCACGGATCTCAAGATTAGATATGGGCTCGTATCTTTGCATCGCTAGTAACGGGATACCACCTACGGTCAGCAAGCAGATAAAGGTGTCAGTCGACTGTAAGTACACTTTGAATAATTTATGAATATCGAAAAAAAAAAAAAATTATCAATTTTATAAAATATATTTTATCCCGACTTAAATAAATTATTTATTCCAATTACGAATTAATTATAAATTTAACGTGGAATTTCATAGGAAAATAATACACCATTCGATGCAACGAATTTAACGTTATTATCGGTAACAGCAAAATATTTGTACAAGATCAGATGGTTATTATTGTTATTAATTATTAAAATTTGGACATTCCATACGTAATTTATGATATATTTATCAAATTAGATATCACGATGGTGAACTGTCATTTTAGAGGAAAAATATAAATTCGTATTGTATATCGATGTGATAATCATTAGATACATTGCTAAAATGTGCATATAACTTTTCCATCTAATTTACGTGAATCTTAACGCATTGTTGACCGTTCACGAGTTAACTGGTGTTTGCAGTTGCGTTAGATATTTCGCTTGCACATTCAATTACGAAGTAATAGCCGGTGACACGAAATAACTTCTGGGTAAAATTCTCGGTGAACAATGTGTCAAATTGATATGATTGCACGTTACGTCTGAGTGAGAGTCGTTTAGATATGTAAAATTGTTACTGTATGTAGATATTCTCACGCCCAGACTGCTTCGGACATCTAATTATTAATAAGCCATAAAGAATTGGCACTCGAATTATCTCGAGCGCAAATGTCCATTTTTTTGCGGGTGTCTAAGCGGGGTGCCTAAAATTCCCGTGCATACAAAGCTATAGTGTCGTGAAACGATTAAAGGTTTTTATTTGACTCTGTGATGTACGAAATATGGAAAATTCGAAAGTTGTATATAATTTTGAAATTGTGTTTTTTTTTTCCCCTCTAAAAATCGAGTCACTAATTACGATGACAACACAGCTGATAACGTACAGTGTTTCCGGCTGTCCTGGAAAACAGCACGATTTTAATATCAACTTCGATAAAATTTTCGTGCGAAAACTTGAGCGACACAATTGATTTTGTAAACTATAATTAATTTTTGAAATCTGCCGAATCTATTACATATTTTATACCTAAGACGCAGACGGGAGCTTCTTCCATATGGTTCTCCAGTAATATATCATTTTTTTTATAGTCACAATCAAAGTCTGTGATCGAGCCTAAAATTTTTTGAAACGCTATACCGAGTGAGAAATTTCGAATTGGCCGCTGCAAGACCGTATGAAATATTAAGGATTGCTGAGGCTGAGAAAAGGACAATTTAATAATGGGAAAAGGCGTCGAACGACAAAGCAAGGTCTTTCTGACGATGCTGTCCTTCTCGCTAAGGTTGGCTGAAATGAGATCCCGTGAAACGAAAGGAGGGTAAAATAAAAGGGGGATGCGCGCGTACGAGCGCCTTATATGGTCTGACGGAAAGAATAAGATTAGCGCGTAAGTCTGTAAACGTTTCCACCACGGCGCCTCGTCCAAGGCAACAATAGTAATACCTGCTTTTATAAATGACACGTAATTATTATTATTTTTTTTTCTATTTTTTTTTACCTTGTACCCGCATAATCCCACAAGGTGAATATGTGTGTGTGCCAACTTCATGGAATTGAGCGAAATTGTGCCGGTGCATGCACGACTTACTTTCTTTTTAATGTCCTCGCGCGTTACGCGCATACGTAATTCACAAGAATTTTCACCTCGCGTCAAACGGAAGTTTTCCACTCGACACGTGCGAAAAAAAAAATATGTATAACGAGTTCGTTAACGATAATTATTAAATGGTACATTCTCAAATCTTCCATTACGTATTACTGACCTGTGCTTTTAGGATAGCCTCTTTAGCTGCCCTCCTGACCTTTTTGATGTGGGATAAATCGTGAATGAAGTTGCGCTTGACGAAGTGGCGGCTAATGTGACGCAACCAAGGGAAATTCTCATTTTTAACGTGAATAGTTGATCAATCGTCTTTCCATCCCCAACTAATAACAAAGGAACGTCTTGGCTAAAGTTTTAATCGCTTTTGAAATTAATTTTATGACTAATATATAACAATCATTGACTTTCCTAAGGATTACGTTTCGCCGCGTTAGACGTCCTTTGCGCTAATGTGACGCACAGTGTGTTTCAAATACGAAATATTCTTTAACGGGAATTTTTTTTGGAAATTCGTGGTTTAAACATTGAAAGACAATAACGTAGTACAGATGTATGAACGAATTAAATATAAAATTTGAGCGGTGATATGACGAAATAGTTCAATAAGATTGTGGCGTATCACTCATTAGGCTGAGTTTGCTGTCGAATAGAATATCATTAGAAACAGCTTCTCGACATAACAAAAAAATAATTCAATTGCGAAAACGACTCTTATTAACTCTTATTTTCACATATATATTGTTTAATGATAATATGAAAGCAATTATAAATTAAAAAAAAAAAATAAGAAATCAATGATTCTAAAAATCACGTTAAAAGTAGTAGTAAATTTAGCGATAAGATAAAATTAATTTTCACGAAAAAAATAATTAAGATACACGTTACTTATAATTTTTACTCTACGATCGGTCGATAGATAAATGAATTGAGTTAAAAATTATTTATACGTTCTTTAAAATCGTATTATACGAAAATAAGCGTGCGTTACATTAACTTACGCGTCACATTAGACGCCCACCCCCCCCCCCTGCTAATTACGTAATGATCTTCCAAAAGGTAACGAGTTACACGAACAGTCATTAAATTTTAATTGATAAATCAACGAATGCCCTTTGACCCGTGAGACTCATGACGTCACGATCCCACGGTACAAGCAGGAATATAATACGTAATTTCCGAGTAATGAGCACGTGTCGCAATTTCCAATTGAACATTTTTGTATCATTCCGAAAGAATAAGTACGTCGTGTGCGGCGATACGTCTTCGAGTAGAAGCAGAAAATTCATTGCTGCGTATTATCGAAACGCTAATATCCATAATGACTGTAATTTCTATTGAACAGACGTACGGCCTAACGAGTTTGCTTTTCTGCGTTGATAGTTAAATTTGTTATATTTATTGCTAATTTTAATGCGAACGGTAACGTCGTGCCCTCATTAACCGGCAATTAAATTTCTGCACGCTTTAGAATCGTACCCCCACGTAATGCCAACTGGAGAACCGCACTAATTTGTTATTCCATGCGGGAGGCCCAGACCTTTATTATTATTTTTTCATTTTTCTCAGAGACTAGAACCCTTACCAAGGTTTGCGATTCAGTGCGCTGAAAGGGCGGAGACAGGCACGTTACAATAAAATAAAATTATCAAATTAATACGAAACGGTTTCGGACGCCTTATAAATCTATTTATATCTTTTTTTTTTTTTAATATTTTTTTTCTCTCTATAACTTTCTCTCTCAGCATGTTCCGAGCGAAGATTAATTAAACGCTCGGACAGATTACACCCATCCTCCCGTCACCCTCATCTGATGACATTACAACTTTACGAGCTGAAAAACTCCAGCATCCCGCGAACGTGGTCGCACGGTGATTGTTATAAAGCCCTCGTCAAATACTTGGCCGCTTTAGTTTTCTCGTAAAACATTTTCATTCCATGTAGCGCATTTTAACGCCGCCGCCCTGGTCTCGGCGGGCGGGCAACGAGCGTCTCCGATGATCGAAGGAGTTAGAATGAAATTTCCCTATGAACGTTAGGAAAAATTGACTTACATTCAGAATCAGGTGAATTTGTCATTCCGAGGAAATAAGGAGGAAAAGAAAAAGTAGAGACTCTCGACAACCAGTGGTACGTCAATTGACTGAATTGCGACTAACGTCACGTCAATGAGATGCAAAATTACCTGGCAAAGTAATATATACCTAATAAAAAAAAATATATATATATATATGAAAGCCTCATGAACAAGAATTCTGAGTGGAAGATCCTCGTTTGGCGACATTGTCACGCGCCTCGAACGAATAAATTTCTCAGCAACACTCGGCTAACTTCTCGCATTGAAAAAGAGGGCGAACGAGGTGGGAGGTGGGAAGGAAGAAAAAGAAAATTAGGGAAAGAAAAAATTTTAGCGTACTGCCAGAGACGCTTTAGGCACCGGGGAATCGTACCGAGCGTAAAAGATTAACAGTAAGGTCCTATTTCTCCGTGACCTCGTAAGAGCGTCGCGACGCCTCAACACCTCCAGGTCGTACGCGTAGGTCCGGTAATTTCATTTCAAGTTTGCAGGTGGCTTAATTTTTGCCATAACACGTTCGTCGACGCGCGGCAGGCACAAGCCGGGGCTAGGAGATACGGCACGGATTTTTCTCGTTGCTGATTTTAATAACAGATTGCTACTGGAGCTGGTACCGAGAGGGTAGCCTGAGTCACTGCTTATACGTGACTCTGACTACCAGTATCCCTTGACACTGCACTCCCTATGTTCCGTCCACACCGATACAGGGACCCTGGCCTGTTCGAATAAATTAAAGGCGATTCCTCGAGCACGTCCTATCCGTCCTGTGCGCGAGTACGAGCCGTGTGAACGGAGCAGAATTTCTTAATTTTCCGAAATTCCCAAAGAGTGCTAAAGGAAAATACAGCTGAGAAGAGAAAATTGTTTCAGGAGGATGGATTAAGCATGTCGGCTCGAGGTGTATAAAATTTGGAGGTTGCTCCTCGTGTAAGTCGACTCTCTGGTCTAGCTCGGCAGGATCAAAGTCCTTGGAGGATCGTTCCTCTTTGACGATAAGATAGGCACGACTCGACGCGTTGGCATAATTGGAATGAAGGCCTCGACGCCATTTCTTGCTATCCAGACGATATCTTCTATAGGTGGAATACAGATTGCAATCAAGATTCAGAACTGCTACAGACTATAAAAGAGGAACAGCTGAGCCTTATCTCCTTCGAGCTGGCATTTATTTAAATTTAAAACTGGAGATTGATCTCGCGCATCCCCTTACCCGCCCTTTAATTCCCGACTCTTGTCGATCGCCTCGCCTTGGCACGTCCCCCGAAAAACTCATTAACGTGTCTCGGGGCTTCCTCCGTCGCGATGAGGAGGATGGTCGCGGTCCGCCTTCACCGGAATGGTGACTGAAATCCTCTCGGCAAGGATTCTCACCCTGGATTCTATCCCCGTGACGCCTTTTACTCGCCAGCGTCACCACTGCAGCTTGAATCCTGTTTTTGCGAATTAAAGAGAAAACAGTTGTGCTCCTTGGGAAACTGCCGCTTTCTCGAAAAGACGAAACTGGAACTTGCGTATTCGACACGCATTCCGCTCAAAAGTTCACCAGCCTCCTGATTAACCGGACCGATACGGACGGTGTTCGCGGCGAAGTCATTTTCCACCCTAGGGATTTTTGCTCTATCTATATTTCCCCAGCGACACTACGGGAATTCGTATATCTTGAAAACTTGGTATTGCCGTGTTACTCGATGATCCTTTCACCCTAAAATTCTACCACCGTTCTTCGCCATTAATGCCGTCTATAGTTGTTTAAAACATTTTCTCGTGGCTGTTATTTCGAACGAGTTTTCTGGGGGAATTTCAATGAAGCTGCAACTCACTTTAAGATATACCTTCTGATTACTAGTCGCTGGCAAACGGGCATTTTGGCATCGTTGAAAAATATGTAACCGAAATGGAGTCTCGGTGAAGTAGTCTTATTGCGAACGGACGTAGCGACCAATTGCGGGAGAATCTAAATTTCTTTCTAACTCGTTATTAATACTTTTTACTCGTTTCTACGGTGGGAACCTCCTATGAAACTTTCATAAAGAAGTGTCGTCCCTTACGAGAAAATATTATCGCGGATCTCGTATATAAAGAGAGCGTCCGCGCACTTTCCAACATCGTGCTGCCTCCGTTGGTTGGTAACGCTGCTGCTGTTCTTAGGATTGAAAAAGTGAAAAGCCAACCAGAAGATTTCTCGAGTGCAATGTGAACAATGAGATAACCCGAAGGACTGTCGATCCCTTCGAAAACTTTGCTACGTGCACCAGTGTTAACGCGAGCGTTCGAATGATAGTATAGCCAAGATACTAAAAAAAAAAAAAAAAAATTATGAGTACGTATACTGCACTTTTTTTCGTATCTTTTTTTTTCAGTCGACGTTATATCAGAATCAAACATTTGACCTGTAAAAAGTGTTAAAAATGTTTCATCGTGCACGTTATAGCCTTTCAAAGGAAGTATGGCTTTTCGTATTCCTACAATCGCAATACGCGAATTGTATTCGTCACATTCCACCCGTATATACGGCAAATACACGACGGGTCTCGTGTGCAATGGGACCTTTTGTTTTCCGTTTTTAAATGCAGACACCCGCCGACGCATATGAATTTCGAGAACAGTTGAATATTTATGAGCTCGCGTCTCGCGAATTAGCTGGGCCGCGCATACGTGTCATATGTAGATTGTATATACACCTAACACAGTAGCTGCCCTTTCGACTTGAGTAACCTCGCCGGATAACACATTGAAGCGTGCCAAATGATCCGAATTCTAACTTTTAATAAATTCAAAAAGAGGCGATAGCACAGGGGAGAACGGCAATTTTAATATAGCCTGGACAGTGGAGAAAAATACAGCGGGCAATTTCCATGAAATAGAAATTCCAACTTTTAATAAATTCAAAAAAAAGACACGATACTACAGGACATAAGGATAATTTTAATATAGCCTGTACAGGGTAGAAAGATACAAGGAAAAAATTTCCATGAAATACACGATAGGAGAAAATAATTTTCTTACACCCTATACATGTAAAAAAAAAAAAGAAAGGCAATCAATGTAAATAGTCTCATAGAAACGTAGCACTATCCACGTCGCCCACGAAGCACTGGACCTTTAAGCCAGAAACAGTTTCTCGTACGAACGGACGATATCTTCCAGTCCGCTAACCAACAACCCCATAAAACCCATAGAATCTTGCAGAGTCTCGTATTCGACCTCGGCGTGCACTACCGTAAACACTATCTACTCTCCGCAGCCAAAGTACGAATCTCGAAAAGAAATGGGACGGTGACGATTGAAAAAGGAAAGCAGCAAGAGGGAAGGAAAAGAAGTCAAAACGAGCAGACACGTGTCTCACAAATCAACTCGTGTTCTGACGAGTCCCGAAGGACATTCCAAACATCCCGCCGGGTGGCGTTACTCCTGCGCTCACTGCTATGGGATTATCCTATATGTGTATCTATGTACTATACTGTGTCGGGGCTGTGCTCTCGCTTCATGTTTATATGCGTAGCCAGTATGCAACGGCACATGGAGTAGACGTACCGCATGACGTATTGCCAGAGAGTGTATTGTAACTGTGGCGTTACACTGGAAACAGGACTAGCCATAATAATCATGTTATAACACAATTCGTCCTTTGTTGCGTATCTAACGGTGTAATTATTGCGAGGCGTCCATGCTTTCAATGAGCAATAGTGTTTTCGTGAAATTTCTATGCCTGGATTAATGTTTTCATCGTTTCCCCGTCTCTCCTAGGTTCATCAAATTTTACAAACAGCTGATATCAATGCCATATACTGTACTATCAATGAATTTTTTATACTGCAAACAACTTTTACTATTGTACATTGTATGTATATGCATGACGAGCATTGCTCTGGCAGAATTTTGTTTATCATTGAACTTTTCACTGTAAATACTTTTTTTCTTTCTAATGGTGAGTTCAATCCTTTGAGCTTATTCCATATTTTTGTTTTTTGGAAAATTCGCAACGTTGCCGGAGTTTACGTAGGTTAGAAGTGCGTAGGACACGGAGTGAGTCACGGTCGTGTGATAAGGTACGGGAGTGACTTTTAGTTATTTTTAGGAATCTCATTGAAAAAAAAAAAAACGTTCTAGGAATACTCGGGCAAGGGATTCTTAAAGAGACGGGATACTTAATCAAATTTTTTGGGGTCGCGTGAACGTAAGGGACGTAGGCTGGAGAGGGTTGAAGTTCGAAAGTTGACAGTAGCTCGCGCGAAGAAGGTGACGTAGATACAATTGGCGAAATAGTCTAAGCACGTAACGGTAAAGGGTACATCCAGTTCCCCAGGGGATGATGGTGAATGAAACAACCTCTATGTTATTCAGTAGAAACTGTACAACGTAGAACGTGGGGGGAAACGGCTTTTTACAGAAGGAAATGAACATCGTGTATGATTGTGCAGCTATTCTAGACTCGGGAGGATGAGTGTGTTTTGGTACAGAGAGGCGAATAAAAGTCGACCCTGTGAAATTTGGGATGCATTGTAGGGCGGTAGAGGAGTTTTTGTTAATTTTACTTTGACTGACAGATTAATCTAAGCTGAATGGAAAATAATTCAAGGCCCCTTCCAAAAGCTGCAGAAGAATCCCCATCGGGCTCCTTTCTTACGAGCTCTCAGCTGCGTTTTACCTACAAAACATGCACCGCCTTATACTTATTCCTATCTGCGTACCGACCTGCGCGAAAATCCACGAGAACTTTCAGTATAGAAGATTTACGGGAAGTTTTGCGTCTCCTCTCCTTTTCAACTGGTAACGACTAAGCATCCAATTTCGCTTCGCCGTTGCCTTGGAGAGCCCCTGTGCAGTACTCATTTTCGCACTTGTTCGCGAGGAAACAAAAAATAATGAATCCACCATTCAAACGAATCAGACGATTAGATTGCCAAGTAAATGACACGACTTGACAATAAGTATTATTTGAATGTAAAGTAGGTATTGTCAAATTGAGTAATTTATTTTTCCTTCATTAAAATACATGGATCATCCGGATTCGAATGTTTTACATATCGAAATTTTAAAACTTCAATCATCCCCTCGACGTACCATCCACGTCTTTCAATCACCAGTCCTTGATTTCCACGAAAAATTTTGTAAATCAAAATTAGACAAAGTCAGATGCACTGTGCAAAGTAGCTACGCATATAGGGCTGCACGTCTCTTCCATCTGGTGAAGCCGGTTTAACAATGTCGGCGAAGTGGCTGCGGACACAATAGGTCTTACGATCACTCAGCAGCCCCCACGTCCAAGCCGGTTATTATCAGTGATTTTTCATCGGAACTTCCGACAGGCTGCGCATCTCCCCTTTTATGATTTTGACTATACCGGTTACAAGAATCCCCGAGTCTTCGCGTTCCCACTTCGACGGGAACTCCCACTTAGAAAGGGTTAGGTCCTCGTTTGATAGCATCCTGACAACCCCATACCAGAATGTTCATCCCTGGGATCCACCGACGCAGCATCCCCAACACCTCGTCCCTCTGTAACACCGAAGCGGGAGGCTCTCTAATCCGAGCAAGATGTTGCCCCGCAATCCGCAAGTAAGAGAAACGGCGGGGAGGGGGGACAGGGGGATACGAAGGAAAGGTAAAGCGAAAGAGAAGTAATTACTAACCGTTGAAATAATCATCCCAGGCTTCTTGGCCGGGCACCATAAAGTACGCTATTTTATTTATCGCCCACCGTGATTGCGTCGTTTTGTCTTCGAGTTGGTTCCTACGGCCGGAAGGAGGATGAACGACGTCAGATTTTCATGGATAACCAAGGGATGGGGTTGCAGTCTTTTCCCGCAACACAATAAGCCTGGATTATCCCGCGGAAAGCGAGATTCTCTACGACACGAACTAATGCGAACCAACGCCTTCCGGCTCACCTACTCCTTTGTCAAAACTGGTAAAGTGGTGTGACGTTTCAATGTGGTGGTAATCTTTTCACAATGATCATCCCTTGTGGCTCCTTACCGACGACAATGACGACTATTCGGATTAACATGACGACTTGTCGATACTTTTGAAAAACAAAAAAAATAGCAAAATTATCAATCATTATACGTTACGTCATTGTGTCGTGGCTTTGACGATGAGTTTGATGATTTATTAAATTAAGGGTGATCCGTCATGCTTGAAAGCACTCGTCATTCGATTTTTTTTTTTTTGAACACGCGTAACGCGTTCCTCGTGTCACGTGCTTTCAAATAATGATCTTTTTTTTTTTTGTTGATAGAATATTATGACTCCCACGACTTCGATGATCATCGATTATATTTTCTCATGTAAATACGCGTTCGGGTTTGCGCTTCTTGCAGAGACTTAGAAATACAGTGAAACGGAAGATACACTTAGTATTCAAAGCTAGTTCCGGTGTAATGGCACGTGGGTGGCGGGAGCTGCGGTATAACTGTTTACATACACATGGCTAACTTTTCTTTTCACGTTATATAAGTATATTATGTGGCGGAGGGAGGGTGCTATTCAAATAAATACATTGCCCGTCGTGTCTGGCGACGTCTTGCTATTCTTTGCTCGGAACTTCTTTCGGCAGTTTCGTTGCTATGGGAATTTGTTATTTCATGAAAGCTTATTGATAATTGATAAGACAATATTTTACGTAAATGAAGGATTAAATATTTTTCTTAATAATTCACTGTATTACAAGATTATACGTTGTTACGGAAATTACCGTCACCCTCCCCCAAGTACCCATCTTAAAGTTAAAGATCTTAGAGCAATTTAGGTACGACGAGGACTCAAAAACGGCAGTGAGATGAGTATAGGTTGAATTCGGGAGAGAAAAAATATTTGCACAGCGTTATTCGATAAACGAGGAAAACTGAAAGCGGAATTCGAAGAGTGAATTATTGAGGCGCGACATTTCGAAGCGATTTGATCGACGTTTCAAGATTTTATCGTATTTCCTCGTAATTGCCTAGAAACAAATTTTTTCTCATTTCGACCAAAAATATACATGAAGAGATAGAACGAACTGACGAGGAGGAACAACTATTAACGCGTAATACACGAGGCGCGATCTGTTCTACAATACGAGTCACCCTTCGTGTGACGTCAAAATCCCGGGAAACGTCAGAATCATGATAATTGTCATAATTCACATGAGAGCGTTAGCCTAACTAAGAGACAAGTGCTGTATGCATAGCGCTAAAAGCATTGACAATTTCTCACAGGAAAACCCATTTGCTTCTCCCTCCACTTCGTAGCACCCTGTATCCACTAAGATTCCCCTTTACGCATTGCATTACATTTATCTACCCGGTGGTGAATTTATTTCGCGCAACGACGTTCCATTTCTAGATAACATACACGCGGTACGGGGCAACTGCCTGAAAGCAATTATTTCCTACCGTTTGAAATGCACCTTTTGACCTTGCGCGTTGATTGATAAAAAATTTGCAGACGAAACACGTGCTCGGTAGTACCTATGTCGTGAATTCGATAAGTAGTTTTTATTACCATTAAATCTTTATCAGTCCAATAGATACAGTCAGTCCAATTCATAGTGTTATCACTGTCTCACTCTTCCCTGTACACAGCATCCGGTCCATCTCCCTCGTTCTCCTGCTCCTTCTCTTTTCTTCTCGTACGGAACCATCCAGGACTCAACCCCCCCCCCTCCCCCCTCCCCCCATCCCCTCTTCCCCAGAGTACTTCCAACCCTCCATAATCAAATCCCACCCTAACCGCTCCACTCTTGCTCTGCACCCTCTTCACACGAAAGGAATGTTAATGCGACAATGCCTCTGTTCTGACTCACCTCCAGCACCTTCACCATCTACGCTGGTACCTACACCACCCTGAAGAGACCTACCCTTCCCACCCGTTAGAATGAGCACTATGCGCTTTAGCCGTAGGAATCCCCTAAGGATTTTCTCATGCTTTGTACCTTTTCGTTAACTCCCTTAGTATTTCTCTAGCTGTAGCACTGTAGCGTTGGGGAAGTCTAATCGATTCGTACCTACTGCCATTCGAGCTTATATATTTTTATTTTACTTCTTATTTTTTTTTGGTCCCTATGTATGTGTGTATATTCTTATACAGTTTATTTCTTCTTTTTTATACAGACCTTGGAAGCTCCTTTAATACTGTAGGATTCGACGATTGACAATGCATGTAAATGTCGGACGATATGCGATCACATAGGATTATCGAGTTGCACGTGAATTTCTTTGTTCCTGTCAAGATGCCTCGTTCGATCGGTTTAGAATAAAGTTTAATCGACGAACCGCGCAGGACTTAGGCTTAGGCAAGCTTTTCTCTAGGCAATTGGAATTTAGTGATATTTTCGAAATTATGTGAAAATTGAATGTCTCGTGAAACGTGGCAATATTTCATGCAATTAGCCAGTGTAGAAATGTTTCGCGCGATCCTCCGAAGAAAAATCCTTTGACGCAGGATTAATAATAATTTATGTAAAATCTTCGTTGAACTTTTGTTTTGACCCTAATTCGTATAACACGACCGAGAAAGAAATTTTTAAGGAGGGTTCCTGATAAAAAAAAGTACCGAGGGAAGACTGCTACCACCTGTATCTTAATATTTGAGGGGTAAGGAATATTCAACGTATTCATTACGAAAAGCACCATGGAGTGTCTCTTCCTTCCCTCTCTTCTACTTCATTAAGCCTCTCAACATTTACTCACACTGTATCCAACCTATTCGTGAAAAGATGTCCCGTTGGGTTCTTTGCCATCGGCGACAGGTTTCAGGTACAAGGATTTTACTTAACGAGAACACGAGAAGATTTGTTGTTTGTCAAAATTTCAAGTAGTTTTTACGTAATAAAATATCGTACTTCAACATAATCATTATATATAACACGAAAGAAATACTGAATTTCATACAGATTTTGCTTAAAAAAAAAACGGATCGGCGTTGACAGAATAAAAAGATTAATTTAAAAATAAAATATCCTTAAGACGTCTTCTACCATGTGTTAGTATTATTATATCTACGGTCTTAAGACTGTCCTTCGATGCAAGCACTGACTATGAATGCGTGCGGACCTATGACCTTGGCGGAGGCAAGACGCTAGTCAATAGACATTGTCATCTAGTCAGACTTTGCCTAGGCAGCCCAGATAGGACCCGACATATAATTTAAAGCTTGGGCTGGGTTGGGCCTAGCAGGACAATTTAGTCGGGGCCAGTTTTGCATTCCCTTACAACGTTATGAAGCACCTAAAATCTACTGTATTATTAATATTCATAAAAAAATATATCGATATTTAATTGACATAAGAGAGTAATTAAAATAAACATGGAAAAATCGTCGCGTGTATTTTTTTTTTTTTTGTGAACTGTTGGGTATACATATATCTATTATTGACAGTGCCGTGAGAGCTGGACTCGAACCTGCGATTTGTCGGAATGCCGAAAGTGAGTGTGACACTTGTACTGATTGAGACACTGGCTCTTTTCGTGAACATTGCTGCGATTAAGAATTATAATAGTGAATATTTATATAACGAAAAATAAATAAAAAAACATTTATATGCATGCAATTTTATGTTTAATTATTCGGAATTTGATTATATATAATTTTGTTTGGTTAAAAAAAGTTTGATCTAAATACTGACTCGCACCTAACCAGGCAGTAGCCATTCTGCCACCCTCAACTTAAGAAGTCGCAGCTTTTCCTGAATATTCTGGTGAGGCCCTTTCCAGTATCTGGGGCTCGGTTTGATTTCTACAAGGGTAATTTTAAAAATCAATTAACGCTAACTCTCGAGTCAACCACTAAGTACGTCATACAAATAGTAACTACGCAGGTAGCGCTTGGCGCCATAGGCTAATGATGCACTGTGAAATTGAAACCGCCACCATTATATTCAGTGAACATACGTCAAAGGGAAATAACGTTAATCATACCTTTCATTCGATCTGAATAACGAGTATCTAGAGATATGCAAACGAGAAACCGCGTTCATCAAATCAGTCTACAGACTGGACCAATCCAATTAATTTAATTTTATTAGTCTCGCGACGGATTCTCAAGGCTGTGAGCACGTTGCGTCGTAGAGACTTATACGATCAGCCATAATGTTAAACCGCAGTCGAGTTAAGTATCCAACCCGCCGATGACACGAGAGAACAGTACAAAGTGCCATTTGAAGTATGTGGAATGACACAAAGCAATCCTTTTGCTCTGTAATTAATACCATCGCGATCAGTCTGAATGTAGTAACAGGCTAGAGTCTCAAGAGGTATTCCAAACCCGTTGAGATTGTCCGCATTAAAGCGAAATCAGTCGAAGGTAAATTTGTAGAGAAGCTCGCGTTTGACACCCAAGATGGCTGAAGTGCAAGTCTCCGGAGTCATTGGTATGCACGTATAACAATGGCACGTCAGAATAGGTACAAGATAGAAATGAGCAAAAACGTTCTGACACGTGTATAAATAAACTGAACCTGATATCTTGACCCGATGTAAAATTTGAGGTTATACACCTACTTCCTTGAGAGCCATTCAAATTAATCTCAATAGTCAGATAAGGTTAATGCAGTTGACCATAGGCGTTGGCCCCACGTTAGAACGCTGATTAGAGGTTAAATCATGAGCCTCGATAACCGGAGCCAGGGATGCTCTTGGCGTTCCATAATGTCATTAGAGAAGCGAAGGGGCCTCCTTCGAATTGCGCGGTCGATACGTGCCTTACGGAAAGCTGACAGGTTGCGCAAACGTGACGCATAGTCCTTGCGATAACGGTAAAGTTAATTGTGTCCTTCGGAACATGTGGTCGGCAGTGCCATTCGGTATCGTTTAAGGATATAAAATCCCAGGACGTTACTCTGTGCAGTATCTATTATCCAATCGGCAGCCAGGGATATCGTAAACGGGATTCAAATGGCGAACCTGCCTTATTCAAGGACTGTTACTATATTGCAGAAGAAAAGGACACGTGCATCCCTCTGGCTCCGGGCCGATCTTGCTCCTTCGAATGAGATTTAAAATTACGTGGGTATTCCAGTAACGTTTTAAAACGTTGAAAGTTTCGAGTGCGGAATGAAGTCTGAGTGCACGTGCACTCGTGTCGTCCTCGTCTTAGACTTCCGGAGTATATAATTTTTTTTTCTTTTCTTTTTGGTCATCACAATCAGTATCACCCACCTCCCTACTCTCCTCGGGGATGTAGTTTAATTATTCCCAGACGAAGCTTTTTTTTTTTTTCCAACGACAGTGCGGTGTAACCCGACAGCCCCTGGGCTTACTATTAATTTAAGACCGTCATGATGTAACCTAACTAGCTACCCTTAACGCTGTTTAGCTTCCAGCTGAATTAGCTCCCACTTACCCCCTGGTCGCATTGTTCTTCTACAATCTGCCTACACCGGGTTTACATTTCGTGCTGGTGGTAGCTATGAATATTTAACGCGTCATCGTTCACTCGTTGCTCTTTGAGGTTAGTATAGATATACCGTGTAAGTATCGATCAGTGATTAACGTATAGGGCATATGCCACGATTACTCCCTGAAGTGACTTTGACTGGGATAATTTGATGGAAGCACAGTTACCGCCCTTCGTGCAGCGTACTGTAATAATGTCGTGTTAAACAGATGGCGCGACCTGACGTTTTCGAAGTATCAGACCGGCTAGGGTTAAGTGTTACACGTATTAACAGTAGCTCGTTTTCGCTATACGTTACGCTCCAAACGCACTAAACTCTGTCGCCAACAATGTACTCCCTGCACCGAGAGAATATTTTTAAAAGCCACCCTTATCGCCTCGACACTCCTCGACTGTACTTGCCGCGGGTATCTCGCCGGCGCAGCCTTCTTCTCAGCACGATTCACATCGGACGAGAGAGAGAGAGAGAGAGAGAGAGAGTTTTAAAACGAGCTATACTTTCCTCTTACTTGCATTGGCCAACTTTCGGCACGGCACACGCTCGTCTCGTTCGCTCATTCAGCCATTAGCTCTCGCTATAGCTTCGGCTTTCTCGGCAAGTCGCACAGAGCAAGTTTACCGAAAGCAGTCACGATCACAATGGCGCAAGATATACTCTCACGAATCGATGAGTATCGTAACTCCTCGCGTAATTAAAAGCAGCCAACTATTGGGATTCATGGGCCCAGGGTACTCGGGACAAGGTGGTGAACGAGGCAAGAGGCGTCTCTACGGGCGACGTCGCCGCAAGGATGCTCGGGTTACGGCGGAAGTCTTATACGTATATGAAAATTGTGTGGACAAAGACGAAAAGGGCTGACCGGGGGGGGGGAGGGATACAGTAAGGGTTGGTAAGAGGAAGAACAATGGCAGCGGTAGGAAAATTTAAGGAAATAAGTAGAAAAGAAATGGAGGACGAGCGTGTGCCGACAGGTTCGAGCCAGAGTCAGAGCTCGTACTCGCAATAAGGACTCGGCGTATTCCCCATTCCTGTCTCGCCCACCATTCCAGGACCTTCCTTTCGCCCACACTCGTGCCGATCCTTCTGCGCCCTTATTCTCACTCTCAGACGGAATGTTTTGCATTTTAAAAAGGTGTCGGATCCCCTTTGCGCCATCCGAAGACAGAACTCCCTCGTCGGCTTACTCGAACGCGAGGGAAAAAAAAGGCAACGTCGCGTGCAACCCGGAAAGAGATCTCGATACGAAATTTCGAATAATACAAAAATAACGGAGACACCTCGAAAAGCGACGTATGAAAATTTTGTATTATTCATATTCCTAATTGTACCTATCCTTTGTATCAATCTTAGAGCCCGTTACACAGATTTTCCACGAGGCGAACTTGCAATTCATAACGCTTAATTTCCTCGAATGAATCCACCTCGCCAAGCAAATCCATGTTAATTCGATTAGCCGCTAATCCCCGAAGCAGAGCATCGCAGTCTGCCTTCGGCGGTGGATAACAAAGTGTTGAAACTTCCCTGGTAATGACTGCCTCGTTGGTTCGACGAATCGTAAAAGTGAAATTTAACGAGGATTTACTTACGTTTATGTCCGACGATGAATTTAACGT
Source organism: Calameuta pygmaea (assembly GCA_031762395.1). Taxonomy (NCBI): domain Eukaryota; kingdom Metazoa; phylum Arthropoda; class Insecta; order Hymenoptera; family Cephidae; genus Calameuta; species Calameuta pygmaea. The sequence goes on along the minus strand of JASANN010000233.1, from coordinate 2,245,853 downwards.
CATCCTTTATACGTTCTTTGTTTATTATTATTATTATTATTATTATTCGTGGAAAATTTATCATACGTTCAATCCATTCGAGAACTGAGTACCTACGATGGTTGGTGTAATCAAGATATACCTATATAGGGTACATCAAGCGGCTATATTATGGGGGATGATCAAAACAAGAATTCCTCAGGGATGCATGAGGGATACTTTATCTCCGTCAGAGAATCAGCTAGACACTCATACGGTAGACAAGCCCTATAAGAGCGGGATGATAATATGGATACAAGATGAAAATCGAAAGTGAGGGTAGACATGTAGTCGATCGTGAAAAAAATTTATTTAAAGTCATTTACACGCTCCTGTCCTAAGCGAGACTTTTTGCTCTTCTAATGCTCGCGAGCCTCAGACATTCACAAATATTCCACCACTCCTGTAACTTCGAGAGTTGAACTTCAAAACCACCCAGGTATATTCTTACGAGGTTTAAGTTAAATTGAAGTGCTCCTAGGACGAGGACGATACCAGCGTACGTTACTGGATGGCGGGTGTAGGTTGGCAAAGAAGGGGGAACTCAAGGAGCCAAGCCGTTGATCGAAATGGGATTACTTTTTTATTGAGTTCTAACGTTATATTTCGAAATTTCAGGTGCAGCTTCAATTCGTTAAGCCAAGTACAACAATGTTTATATGTATATTTGCCGACCATTACTATTGATAGTAAAATCGCGTAAGACTATTGTAAATTTTAAAAAAAACAAGAAACAAAGTCGGATTTGTAAACTTGTATCTACCAGTTATTTGTATTGTACATATTGTATATGTAACCATACGTGTACGTTGACCGAGTGGACACTGAACTAAAAGGATTACGTTGTGTGACATTTAGCGAAGTTACCCTAGTTGTCGATATACATACAAGAGACATAATTTTTGCAAATGGAAGGATTAAATTTAAAAAAAAAAAACAAGAAAAAAATTACGGGATAAAACGATCCTCCGCGTTCAACCTACGTATGTAAATCCATTTGGCGGGGTCCTGCGATGCGTCCGGTTTAGTTTGAAATTTATCGGAGCATCCGAAGGGATATCGATAGCTGGTCCGTCGTGTATTGCTAGTAATTGGAACATTTATGAGGAAATCAATCACTTCGCTGTGTGTTGCAGTTCCTCCTATGCTATGGATACCGCACCAATTGGTAGGCGCACCCTTAGGGTTCTCCGTCACCCTTGAGTGTCACACGGAGGCTCATCCAACATCTTTGAACTACTGGACAAGGGAGAACGGGACGATGATAGCGGAAAGTAGAAAACATAAAGCCATAACCACAAAGGAAAAGCCATCTTACAAGACTCACATGAAACTCACCATAAATGACATACAGGTAACCAGCAGTGACCTTTGACCGTCCAAGTCCAATATACCTAACCGCCAATACCTTCATAGACTTTCTTTCTGTCCTGGCTTCTCTATTTCCTCTTCATTTTCGATAACCTTTTCACCAACATTTTCTCACACTCCCTTATGTGCACCACGCATGTGACACGTATTGTACCTACGTCCTTGGCACCTTCACACCCATAATGTAATATAGTTTTCAACAGCCATGCCTTGCCTTTCCATATACATAAAGTATTATTCACGACACACACTGCCTGAAGGTGGCATAGAAATCAAATGGACGGGCTAACTTCAGGTGGTTGCTTTTGTCGTAAATAACCCTACGTGTATGTATATATATATATATATATGTATCAACGCATATTCTGTTACCAGTGTACACGTTTCACGGTTCGACGACGTTTACGTCAGGCAACAAGCGGCTCGTTATTGTTAACGAAGGGAACCGAGACCCCCTTGGTCTAAAGACGATTCAAAAGATTGGAACTCATTAATGAGGCCTTTCACATATACAAATTAATTACCGCATGCAAGCGAGTTTCATCAGAAAGGGCTTTTGAAAATTTTACGACCAGTAATAAAGCTGCTACGTTATAGTTCGAGTCGACCGGGTTTTCCCGGCTATTATGTAATACAAAATTTTTATACGTTGCCCATAACCAGTTGCACTCTTTGCGTTGTCCGTTATAATTATTTCTTTCATTTTTCTATCTCGATTTATTTTTGATATTTTCAAAATATGAGAACAACACTCCTTTATAAACAAGTCCACTCTCGTCTTACTTCCAGGAACAGGATTACGGAAGCTACAAGTGCGTCGCGAAAAATCCAAGGGGCGAAACCGAGGGTACCATTCGGCTTTACAGTAAGTATCAAGTTGTTTACGTATTCCCGAGCCATCCGCAGCAGTGTTTACAAGGTTAACGACGGCTTATCGTCCTTTACTGTTTTCATATTGTTATACCCTCAGCGTATAACTTTCTCTTGCCCCGTCACCTACCGATCGTAAACCCTTGAAAAATTTCTAGACTACACCCTGTCCTAAGAACACACCGATTATCCTCTGTATCCGATGCTTTCGTATTTTCAAGCCTCCTAGACAACCTACCGTCGTACGTTTATCCCTTTAAGATAACCATTTCGGTAAGTGTTCCTTGTTAGGTGCTGCAATCAGATTTTGACAGTCTGAGTACTCGTATTAGAGAGAGAAAAAAAAACGGTACACGCTGTTCTTAAAATTATTTAATTCAAAGGCAAAGGCACAACAGTGAAATATCCTGTGTCGCGTTTTCAAGTGTACGACTAAAAATGGTCCATTGCAGCATAACGTGACACAAAGGTTTCTACCATCCAGCCAACGACCATGTTCACCTTGGTGTTTGCAAAATTAACGAAGGCTTATCGTCCTTTAATGTTTTCGCACACGGTCCGACACGCAACCAATAGATCCCACCCGGATGTTTGCAATTTTAACGACACCTTGTAATTTCGGATGTTTATTATTCCCCGGGAAAATTCTCTTTGTCTCTTAGATAGACCAAGAACGTTATCTTGTTCGCAAGATATTTTAATCGAATTTTATGGTTGCTCCGGTCTTTTGAATAATTAAACGGGTCGTGGAAAGAAGGAAAGGCTTTCTCGGTATCGTAGATGTTTTTTTTTTCTTTTCTTCAGTAGAATTTTTTATCGGTTAAAGTGATTTTAGACAGTTTCGATTTGACGTATCTATTCGTTGTACGACTCTTTTATCGTGACTGTACCGTAACTTTGAGTATTGACTGTACAAGAGGCTATGCATAAACGCGGCGAGATGATTCTACGCTCGTAACGTATGCATATGACATAGAGGGTTGCCAGAGATGCCTGGGACTGTGTACACACGTGTACGCGTGAACGGTCGGTGTCGTGAGCTCTCCATTAGCATGCATCGGTTTTTCGCATTAGCGAAATTCAAATGAAGCAAACGCTTTAGCATAAAAGGCTTTAGGGTAAAAAGGAGCATCCGAAGGGACCACGCATTGAAAATGATACTGATTGAGATTATTTGCTCTTTGGGTATCAGCCTCGATTACTTGGTCTGGTCATTTTGAAAAGTGAATATCTCCCATATTTATATCAATGAAAAAAAAAAAAATCACGGGAGTAAAGCGCGACACTGTGATATACCTTATTGTACGTAATAATATAATTTTCGAAATTATCAAAACGCGTCATTTACGTAAATAAACTTTTTTTTTTATTCGAAACTATCGAATCGGTCATCGTTATGCTCGATTCACAGGAGCCATCCCTCTTTTTTCCGTGAATCGACCATCTATGACGACCGTCCGTTTCTCATAGTTACTTCATTACTCTGCGGAGAACGAGTTTTGTGTCGCCCCTCGTTATTTACAGTTGACGTTTAACGAATTACAAAAAAAAAGAGAGAGAGAGACGGAGGACGGGAGGATGAAAAAAAAATGTGTTCCTCGATGGTCCACATTGTAGGTACGGCGGGTGCTTCGCGCCCCAAGTTTTAGCACCCCTTGTGGTCTCCAAAAGAAAATAAGCGTGGGGTCTAAAAGTCGGGAGGGGAGATCCGCCTGAAATTAAGTGGTAGCAGTCAGAGATATGTCAGACGAGTTTTATTAAGCGGCATAAAAAAGAGATTTGTAGTCTGACTGAGGGAGAGCTCTGGAGCTCGAGAGCACGCCGATGGAAAGGGGCTCGTAGAGATATGAATTTATTATTAAGGACCGCCTAAGGGCCAAAGTACCCCTGTTTCTTGATATCTAGCTTCTCCGCCATCCTCTTTCTCATCCAGCACTCAGCCGGGCAAACCTTGGGCGCAGCTAATTTATTCCGCAAAGCCGAGAGTCAACCTGCTATTTGTACGAAAAACTCCCGCGGAACAGCGATATTGTATTCATTCCTTTATTTAGTTTTCTAAATCTACCCCTCGCGTGATATAAGGACGTCGTATTGAGAATGATAATAAAAAATATGTTCGGTATCAGGACTTCTTTTTTTTTGTCACTGCGTGAAAGATTTAAAAATTTTTTTTTTATAGCAACGTAGCCATTTATCTAGATCTTCGGAATATCCATTGATATAGACTTACAAAGTGTTCTTAAATTCAAGTGGATAAAATATTTTTTTTTTATTTACAAGAAAATAACGCGAAATGTCAAATCCATCCGATATCACTTTCTATTGAGTGCCTAAATATATATGTAGGTCCTAGAGTGATATTTTTTATGAATTTTAGAAAAACAAATTTAGTTCCTGGGCCGGGGGGGGGGGGGGGG